>JACXVL010000015.1:130353-365249 GCA_014898675.1 Athelia sp. TMB
TTCTTCTACTTCTCCATCGCCTTCTCTTCCTCCATAGCTTTCTTCATGGCCTTAAATTCTCCCTCTGACCTCTGCTCGAATATTTCCTCGTCGATGGTATTCTGCGTCAGATATCGGTAGACCTTGACGTGTTTCGTCTGTCCGTACCGCCTCAAACGACCAACAGCCTGAGTCTCGCAGGCATCATAAATCTCTTGCGAAGTCGCGAGGAGTGGAGAGAGAAAGATTGCGTGGTTGGCCGAAGTCAAGTTGGCACCACTGGCACTTTCATCCATGACGTTCAGCAATAGCACGCGCTCCGTGCTGTTCTCCTGGAATTTCTCTAAATTCTTGGACTTCTGAGTCGCTGTTCCTCGGATCTCCAGGTACGGGACGTTGTTGGCTTCGAGGGCTTCCGCGACCTTCTTCATCAAGTCGGGAAACTGGATAAATATGAGGATGCGTTCGTCTTTGGGGATTTCCTTTCTGCAGAGATAGTCAGTTCACAGATCAATCAGGCTAGGAAGTGTAATCACTTACTTGATGAGCTTGATCATCATTTCCAGCTTCATGCCAAAGTGCCTTCCCTTTTTGTTGCTCACTGCGTCGTCAACACCTAATGTGGAGCCTTGAATGACGTTGATGATTCGGGCAGCAGCCTTGCAGGTGCCAGATTCCGCATACACGCATTCCTCTCTGTCTGCACAGGCTTTTACACACGGCATGCATCCCGTGTGCCCACAAGAAGAGAGTACGGCTACTTCGTCGAAAGGTACATCCTCCCGACCACAGCTAGGACAGGAAACAGTGTAAGGTTTTTCAAGGTGCTTTTGCAGGTCGCGGACAACAGTGAAGAAGCGCAGAGAGCGGACTCTTCCGACGAGCTCTTTCGTGATGCGGCGCAGGTCGTGTGTCTTCTCTCGAAGTTCCCAGATTTTGGCTTTGACCTTCTCGGAGAGCGTGCCATCGTCTTTGCCTTTGCTCTTCTTGGCATCGCCAGTCTTATTCGGCGCAGCCTTCGATGCAGCCACACCTGTTTTGTCAATGATATCGACGACCATGTCGCTTGCATCCGTGTCACCTACACCCTCTGCTCGTGATATGCGAATGTACTCCTGGAACAGCGACTCGTCGGCAGTCTTGCCGATGTCCATCTGCATCTTGTTAGCGACGGAAAGCTGCTTGGCAAGATCTGCCTTGCAATCGTCCAGTTGCTGTTGGCGATCCTTAACAATGAAGTCGCATTGCTTGATGGCATTGTCACCGTGAGTAGTGTCAAGATCGAAATGTGAGCATCGTTTGAGCAATGCTTCCTCTGCAGTGCTATAGATAGGGCTCTGTTAGTACGAGTTATGCGGGAATGGGAAGGCCAGATATTACCTGCTCTCCCCGAGTGATTTGGCAACACGCTTTTCGCGATCGCTTTCCGTCTTCTTATTTCCCCGCTTCATGGTCATGTCCAGAGCGCGCAGGAAATGCTCCAGCTCCAGATATATGGCACGTTCTGCAGCGGGAAGAACAACTGGCACAGGTACAAAAGTGGTCGGAATCTCATCAATTTCAGCAATGTTCTGTGCGAATCGAATGTGAGCTGGTGGCGTTGTTTGAAATGTTGTATTAACTTACCTGTCTGACAAACGCATCAAGGAATTTTTGGCCCAGTCTGTGGCGGTTGGCGTGCCACTCGAATCCATGAACCTCTCGGAACGAATGGAATTTCTCGACCGCTTTCGAAAGCTGCGTAAGTATGGCTCAAATGATGTACTTCAAACGTACCTGTGAGTTCACGATTTCGCTTTTTGACCTGTGCTGATTTTCCTTCGGCTTCATCGTCAATTCCGAGATGTATGTTGAGATAGGCCGATATCGTTTTGAGAGCGCCGAAGTCGTGTATAGGAGGCTGTAAAGAACATCATATTAATATCATTCACCTTTGCATCACCAGCCGCTACTCACAGTACCCGAGAGCACCCATCGACGGTCTCCGGATTGTCGTGTAACCATTGAGTGGGTTTTGCCGTCCAGGTACGTGTATTCATCGACCACGATACGAGAGAAATGAAACATCTCCAGAGGCGGGGCTTGCATCTGCGTCCAATCACGCTTCACATTAGATTGGTTAAGCTTCCAAGGGTCGGCTTCCTCTCGACGTTGCTTCTTCTTCGCTGGTTGCTTTGCGTCGCCGGCTGCCTTGCGTTTCTTACCCGTCGATTTATTGTCGGCCTCCTCAACATCCATGGCATCGCTCCCATCAGTCGACGTCACAGCAGAGCGTTTTTTGGGAGCCTTCGTCGGTGCTTTCTTAGCGGGCGGCTTCTTGGCTCTAGGCTTGGATTTTTGGGGCCCATCGGTCTCGGAGGATGATGCAGAGGCGGAGGCGGACTCCGACTCCGAATCCGAACCCGTTGCTTCCACAGGGTCATCTTCGTAGTCGGATGATGCTGTCTTAGCCTTCGCCTTCTTGCCTCTAGACTTGACCCCACGATGCTGTTTCGTGACGACTGATTTCTTCGGCGCCTCGTCTTCATCATCATCATCAGAAATGATGATAGGTTTCCTGGCAGTCGCTGCCCGGCGCTTGACAGCTCGTGGGGCTTCTGATTCCTCACCGTCATCGTCGGTCTCCTCTGCAGCAGTTGAAGTAGCGGGAGTTGAGTCCGGTGACGGGGGAACAGATGTCGGGGGTCCAGAAGATGAACGCGCCCGGTGTACTGGTATCACAACTTCCATGACAAGATCCGATGGCAGCCGTTTCTTGAGCTTTGATGGAGACGCCTTCACGAGTTTACTTATCTCGCTAGCTTGACCAGCTTCGCGGTAAGACTTCCCTTTCAAACGCTTAGTAGGAAGTGCGGCTTTGGCGGCAGCCTCAGCAGCCTCAGACTCTGCGGAACAGATTAGATCGCAAACAACCATCAGTCACGAAGAGCTTACCTCGTTTCCTGGATTTTTTGATTTCCTCCATAACAGCCGGGGACCCGTCGTTTCTTAAGCGATTAACTTGACCCGCGAGGCCTTGGAGAGCCTTGTCAACACATGAATCGAAGTATCGGCCGTCTTGGCTAGGTAGAGGGCCAGTAGCGGCTAATGTCTCAAAGTTTTCTTGGTAAACACTGCTTTTGTATAAGTTAGATGCCACGATCACCAGATCCGCCTGTTGAAGGCCCTCGATAGTGATGGAATTTAGATTTGCAGCGGTAGAAATGACTACGACCTTGTATCGTTTCCCCGTGAATTTGACAGATTCTTTTGCCCACTGCCGCGTGAGATGGGGAGGAACAATGCACAAGGTTGCTTTGGTGCGAATTTTTCCGAACACTTCGGGCAGATTAGGCAGCTCGGCGACGATGTCCTTGGCTGTGCAGTCAATCAGGGCCAATGTAATAGCCGTCTTGCCGTAGCCCACTTGGTCGGCCAGAACACCCCCTCTGACATGAATCGGTCGCTGAGCACGACCCTCTGCTCTCCAACCAAGTGGCTCCAACGTAGCCTCCGACACTTCTTCCTCGACGAAAGGCTCGGCGTCGGCGCTCTCTCGAGCGAGCATCCATGTTAGCGAACGAAGCTGTTCAACTCTGAGGGGAACGACCTTAAAATGAGGAGGTTGATCATGCTCGACATCGAGTTTATTGCTAGATAACGTGAATTTAGGGAGGGTAAGTTTGGCAGCCGGTGTGTAATCGGTGTCGAGACGCCACGAAAGAGAGACAGGCTCAGATCGATTCACCGTGGGCAGTCGAGACATCGCGCGATGCAAAAGCGAGGGAATGTTGAGACCGATCCTCACGGTCGCCATATCATCGGTGTCCAATTTCAATTGCGTGACAAAGGGGCTCGGACGCCGTTTCAGATTTCGCTCGTATGCTCCAGCTTCAATGGAGTTCTCGATCGCGACCATTTTGGTCTTGCTTTTGACCCAGGCAATGCTAGGAGCAGTCGGCGCACACCTTTCACAATTTTTGAGCTCACAGGGCGTCTCGACGCCCTGCCACGAGCTGAAGTGGTCGTCGATATTGCGAATGCGCTCTGTGAGCCAAGCTATGGCTTTGAACGTCCCACGTTCGTGAATTCTGTCCACTTCACCCCAACGTCCAAGAGGCCATTCTGCACCAGCCTGGGAGCGTATAGGAACTGAGCACACGAGCAAAGCTTGAGCACTTTGACATGCAGTATCTGGAGCAGTGATATGCAGGGCCTCGCCAGGAACCGCGTACTGCGCATCCTGACCAGTAGACGGCTTTGAAAATGGGGTTAACCAAAGCCTGAGGCCAGAATAAACAAAAACATACCTGCAATGTGGCATTATTCGTTTCCACCCATTTACTGGGCAGATAGCACGATATGTTCTGGACTCCGGAATCGTGGGACTGTCTCCATTTGTTGCTCAAGCGACAGATAATTGGTCGGGTTTCGCCGAATTCATATCGGCGCTTGCTGATACTAAAAACGAAACAATCATCCTCTGCCTCCCCACATCTCGTGGGATCCAAGAGCATGAACAATGTTGGAAGAGCAGCGTCCTTGTCATCCGCAACCTTCTTGTGCAAGGCACCATTTGCGGTCCCACATTTGTCCAACAAAATGTATCTCCCTGAGATATCCCGATCAAGTTTGGGCACATCAGCGGCTAGAACGTTTATTTGCAGTTGCGAGTGCACGGTTAGATCTTTGAATTCATCGCCGATCAAGCCTAGCTTTGCCTCCCATGCAGGCACAAGCTCTCCTACACCTTCGATTGTAACGGGTATCTCGGTACTAAAAGGCAAGGCGAACTCCCATTTCCCTGTCAATAGTCCATCCGAGTTGCAAGAGAGGCGCGCGATGGGAGAATCGAGCAACTGCCGAATCTCTGAATTTGCAGGCTCCTCCGCGAGTGCCTTGCCGTAAAGCCGCCACTCCGCCTGTTGTGGGTGTAGGAGTAGCTCCAGTGATGCCGTCGGGGATTGGTAAACTGCAGACCATATTTCCTGGCGCTTGGGCTCAACGAAGCGGAGCTCAGACTTTCCAGCGCGTAGCACTGATTCGCACCAGCCTTTCCACCGTTTGTCCTTGATATCAACTTTAGCCTCGTCCTTCAAACGGTTGAGTAGCTCCTGGGTGACTCCGACCAACGATAGGCACATGGGAAGAGTGGATTTCAACTCCCTCATAAAAGTGGCAGGTGGCAGCCGAGGACTTGCAACGACATCTATAGGTTCAGGGTTGTGCTCTGGCCGACCACCGCATTTGACACATGAGGTTGTGCCGCAATCAGCACACCGGTTGAGTTTTCTTGTCGTAATTTCCTTGCGCCCCTCGCATTCGCAGAGACGCGAGCTTTTGTCTGCATCGACCAACAGCTCCGGGAGTGATTTGACAGTTGTGACAGACAGATCTAAGTTCTTCTTCACTAGCGCCTCTTCTCCAGCAATACGCTGCTCTACAGGCAAGACGGCAGGTTGATCCACATGCATGGCATCTGCATCTTCTTCGTGGACGCGTTCGAGACCCCTCTTTTCCTCGTAGCTTTCGGCGTCATTTCCTGACTTGAGCAGTTTCCTAGCGGAGACCAGGGCTGCTAGGATGCTAGCACCGACAACGGTGGTGGACATCGCATTGCCCGCCAAGTCTGCCAACTGATCCTCTGTCTCACGAGTGAGCAGAAGCTCGTCGATGGGCAGGCCCTGCATCGACAGTGCTTCGAGACCGACCATAGGCCCACCCCGATTGGTGATATAAGGAATCATGGATGGCGTAAGGCAGGGACATATGCCTGTCCTGCTCGAACCAATTGTGCGATCTACATTCTGCGAAAGATTCCAAACTTGACTGAACGAGCAATTGTTTCAGTACCATGAAATCACTTAAGAGCATAATGGGCACGTACGTCTTGTAGGACGGGTCGACACCGGTCTTTGCAGAGCGAAGGACCGTAATGTCCATCAAGTCCCAAACTCGCTCGACTTGACCAACAGCCCAATCTCCCCACGCAAAATCAGGCATCTTGCAGAAGCCGCCTGAGCTAGCCGTCAGAACGAAACTCAATCATAAATGGGAAGTCGCCTACCGTCATCCCAATTGGTTAAGGGGCGCTTTGCACCCAGTTGTTCCTCCAGCCTCGCGCGTTGGTGACGCGATTCGCATCGGCCCCAATCTGTTCGTCCAGTTCGCCTGTCGAGCGCGTTAAAACTCTCTTTGACGAGCTTCTGTCGCGAGATCGTGACACGCGGGTCATCTGAGGGCAGAAGAAACGCGTCCAAGGTGGAAGATGCGGGTCTCCTAAGTTTGTCCCCAACCAAACTACTCCACTCGTCGGGAATGGAAGAATTCTTCTTGTTCACTGCCACAAGATAACCTCGTGTTCGCGTGTGAGGTATGTAAAACTGTTTCGTGTCTACACGCATGTGCGCCGCGCTGTAGCCATTGTCCTCGAAGTATTCTGCGATTTTGGCCCAGGGTGCTGAGCAAACGTTTTCGAGAATCACGATTGGAGGGCGATGGTTCTTCACCCAAGACATCATTCCTCGGAAGGTGCGACCTGACTCTCCTGCAGCATCGATGTCCTGCTTCTCGTTGTTCAAATTTGAGTAATCGACGCATGAGGTTCCCGCGACCAGCAGGTCTACATCTCCTGGAACGGTTGCTTTCGCCCCATAAGCAGTTGTTCTGCAGATATATTAACCTCGGAATATTGATTGACTATGAAGAAATGCGACTTACGCCTCTTCGTCTCCGAGCTCGCAGACATCTCGGAATAGCAAAGGAGGATGGAAATTCCGCTCGATGTAGGCCTGTTTGAAGGGCTCAATTTCACATGAGAAGACGTGCTCCACCTCTAACGGTGTTTTATATATATCGAGTACGGCCTTGCATATCATGTCAAGAGCTAAAAGGGGCGATTCCGTCCCAGAACACATGGTAGCGACACGCAGCTTGCGCCCCCGGATACGCTCAGCTACGTCCTTGATCCCCTGAACCTTGCCAACAAGATCGGCAAACATGTCTGGTATCTGGTTGATTGGTGGGAGGTCGGACATGTCGGGAGGCGTAGCTTTAACCTTCTTCTTGGAGACAGGCGCGTCATCTTCCTCAGAATCATCGACCTTCGTAATAATGGTTTTGGCCTTGGCCTTACCCTTCTTTTTGACAACGGGCGCGTCTTCTTCTGCAGACTCATCGCCCTCCGAGACAACCTTGACCTTGCGCTTGGTCTTGACCTTTACTATGGGCGCGTCGTCGTCACTGTCGTCGGCCCCATTCTCCGCTTCTGATCTAGAGACGACGTTCACCTCCTCGTCAATGTCCATTTGCTCGTCCTCTGGCTCACTGGCCTCTGGGGCCTTCGCCGAGCTCTGGTTTCCGCCCCCAAAGAATGCAGTGATGGACTTCTGGCCCTTTTTGTCCGATGCCTTGGGTTTTGCCATAGATGAGACCAAGCTGAGTAGTCCCCGGCCACGTACAGGATGCTGCAAGAAGAAGACGTGCAAGCTTGACTAAGGAAATTGGCCTCGTTCCATACGAGTCACGGTCGCGGTAGTAACGGCATTACTGTCACGCGCGCTTCCGCAATCACGTTATCGCAACCTCGGTCGCTGTGACTCTCTGTTTCAAACAGCCATGTCCGTGAATTCGATAGTCGACCAATTAATCAGGCAAACTCATGACGGTCTGGAATGGTTTGACAGATCCTACCTCATTGACTGGTAAGAGAATATATACTTTTACCTGCGAGGCTCAAGCCAAAACTTCCACTTGATTACCCTAGGGCAGTGGCAACGAGTTTCTGGTTCATCGCGGGGCTGATTAACGCGTGGCCAGTGTTTGAGCGTGATTTCTCTCCAGAGGATCCTTCAATTAGTCATCCTCATACCGTTGAACAGTAATGCTGTGCACCATCCACGCTCCCGTTGACATGATACTGACCGAAATATGTATATTAGGCTTTCAGGCCTAGCAAACGCGTTCATAGCTGGAGCAGTGCCTTTTGGTTGCGTCATCTTGCTTGGGCTCTACCGGGATTCTTTACACGAGATTCACCACGGACTTCTTGCAACATGGTCCGGAAAGTAAAGGAGCCTTAGTGTCATACAAAACGTATCTGACCATAGCAACCAATTACAGGGGGCTGAGTCGGCTCATAACTGAGTTCCTAAAAAATAGAGTGGGTAGGTTCCTGGGAATTAGAGCACACCCAACGACCTGCCTTTTTGAGAATCAGGCACAATCAAATGGCGCTGATGGCGGGTGCGCCAGGGCGCGCGAGTGGCTGAGAGCTTCGCGGTGTTTGAAAATGACAAAACAACCTTAAACAAGTCTTTGTTGAGTGTAGAGACGCGTCAATGCACCTCCATAGTCTATAGGCTAGCTCCGCATAATGGCCTCTCACTCTAAAGACTCTACTATTAAAAACTCTGCTGCTAAACCCACTCAACAATTCCGTGTCCGCTTTGCAGGCTCCTATAAACCTAAAACGACTGCCAAAACTGGGGATCTTTCTGAACGCAGTCAGGCAGCTCAAATCTATACAAAACACCTCAAACTTGATTCGGCTCAAGAGTGTGCTGTGGACAACATACACTCCAATAATCTAATCACTGATAGACTGTTCCGAGCCCTCAATGCACAAGACCAACACACAGCCCGCGCCTTTTTGGCGGCACACAATCTCAATCTGGCGGCGCGGGAAGACGTGAGAAGTCGATGGAGTGTCAGATGGACACGGAAAGAATCAGGGCAGAAGGAAGGGGCCATTGAGCGTGTTCTGTATCAATGGTACGTACGGTTAACACATCGCCGACACGTCAAAACTGAATTGGGTTACTTTTCATTAGCGACTGCGGCTATGATCACGTCCACGATGGCAGAAAGAAGCGCCACAATGCGTTTAACTTTACCGGATGCCTAGCGCACGTCGAGGTCACCGTTATAGCAAAGACGCGCGCAGTTTTACGTGTCCGAGGCCACTTCGAGCATAATGCCGGCTGTCAAGAAGCTGTCGTGATGCGCATGCCCGAGTTGCAGGTGCACCCCAGTGTTTATGTTGTTGCTCTAGCACAACTACTAGATGGTGCATCCCCTGGAGATATCCGAGCAAAAAATCGTGCTCTCGTGGAGTCATGTGGCTATTCGGAGCAGCCCCGCATTCTGGGCACGTCGAGCTATAGATGGCTCCTTAAACAGAGTGATTTCCGGACTTTGTACAGACAATATCATCGGGTTTCCGGGGTAAATGTCACGGAAGCGCCCCATATCAACCTCGATGAATGGTTATCTCCCCAATCTCCACTATTCAATCGCGATCTAGCCAAGGCTATCTTTCATTACTCCCCACGTGCTGCCAAAGGAGATCGTTTTGAAATTTGCATTGCCACGCCGGAGATGCATGAGGCGTCTTGGCGATATGGCCACAAGTCCCAGATCATCCTCGACGGCACATTTGGTCTCTGCGACAAGAGATTGCTTCTATTCATTGTCATGGGATTGGACGAAGAGAGAAAGGGTGTACCTTTGGCTTTTCTCATGTTCTCAGCACCTTCAGGGAACAGGCAAACATCGGCAGGATACAATACAGCCATCATACAGAAGCTATTACAGCAATGGAAGCATTCTCTTGGACGACGTAATGGAGAGACTTTCATCGCCCTGGTCGCGATCACGGACACAGATCTCATTGAGCGCGCCGCCCTGCTCATTGTATTCCCAGGGATCTGGCTCCTGATTTGCAAGTTCCACCTCAGACAATCGTGGCGGAACCACCGCAACCGTGAGGTGAAAGGCAAATCCCCGGGCCACAAGGACATCAAGGCCCGGCTCCGGCGGCTTGAAGAGGCTTTGGTTAAGACCACTTCTATTGAGGATGCCAATGCCGCAATTACTCATGAGCGAGAAGTTCTCGAGACATTACAGCAGTCTCAATCGTTGCCGCCGGGCCCAATCGAGAAAGGGATCTCACATCTCAACTACCTGTCAAGCTACTGGCTTTCCGAGAACTTGTGGAAGAGTTGGTCGGACTATGGGCGGCACATTGCCTCGGGGATTCTACAGATTCCATTTGAGGGTGTATTGCCGACAACAAACCACTTGGAGTCATTCAACGGCCTATTGAAGAACAAGCATATCAAACGCTGGCAGAGGGGTGGCCGGCGCCTTAGGGTTGATGTTTTAGTCAAGTCCCTGGCGACGCAGATTCTCCCGGCGATCTTCGCGCAGCGGTCAGTGGAGAAGGCCGAGAAAATCCGCATTGATGAGCTCATTCGGTCAATTCCCGGCGGCGCCGCTGTCTTGGCTCAGCGCGACTCAGCAGTGGCGGCAGCTCTCTCCCTTTACTGCTATCTCACTCCGGATACCCATCGTGACGGCAAAGCCAGCATCATCATGCAAGATCATCAACTCAGCTCGCCCACCGAGGACAACAAGCAAACAGGTTTTTTTTTTGTATGTTACTCATCCTTGGCAATTGACGAGGATAGTAACTCCCAGCAATACAATTTGTGGCTTGGGCTCTCCGGCCAAGTCTTTTGTGAATGCAAAGACTTCAATCAACGAGGCGGTGCGTGTAAACACATTCGCGCCGCCGTCATCACAACAAACCAACTTCGCAGCCACGGTATCCCCATCCCCGACATCCCCATTCCGCGAACTCTGCAGGAAGCCCGTGATCGTGGCTTTACCCTCACAGCTTGTGAACATGCATCTGGCCTGCGACCTATCCCCTCTCTCTCATCACCTACAGCCACCCTTCCTACAATCAACATTGCCCCGGTGGCCGCAGGACCCTTGGCAAAGGTGTCCGACCATATTCAGGACCTACTCGCGGACACCGACGAATTCTACGAGGAGCCGAGTGCTTTTGCGAGCGCCGGCGAAGGCGGGTACGACTCGGAGTCGGACGGCGGCGCGATGGACTCAGGTTCAGACTCGGGTGATGAGTTTGATTTCGTGGTCCCCGACAGTGCAGCTGCTCTGAATGAGCAAGCAATTGGACGTGTTTTCATTGAGCTTGACTCCGCCATGCCCAAGCTCGGTTCGCTCGGCTCCTTCCTCGGCATGGTCACCACACTCCGCCCCGACGACGTCACCCGCGCGAAGAACTGTCGCGATCATCTCTTACATCTCGCCGACATGTTCTCGCGGCTCCTTACACCATCCACATCTCCTCCTCATACCCCTCCTCCGTCATCTACCCCTTTACCCATGGTTTATCTGGTGCCCCCTGTTCCATCCCTCCCTCGGAAGCGCGCCCTTCAAGACACTGGTATCATAGCCATATCCCCGGAGAAAAAGCAGAATAGGAAGAACTCTTATGGGATTCACTAGCAAGGGTACGCTTTGCAGACATTTTTTTACCTTCTAATCCCCCTCCCATTCCTCTTTCATCCCTTTGGCTACATTATAGTTAACCCTGACCGCTTTTTCATACCCTACATTCCATACCATCCCTATACCATAGCATGACCTTACTCACATTCATATCTACAGTATGCAATACCATATTGACCTTATCCTCCCCCCTTCCCTCCCGGTCTCTGAACAATCCCGCCGCGCTAGCCCTAGATACTTACTTTACAAGCCAATCACCCTTTATCATACTACACTTTACTTCTTACCAGCCCATTATATTCGCTTTTGATAACTATTAACTACACTATTGAATCTATCTATGTTTAACCCTGCCCCATATGCCCCCTCAAAACAGACTCACAAGAGTTGTAAGTCCCTCCCGGACTATTCCTGGTGACCTTCTCAGAATCGCGCCCAGTGTCCCAATGCGGACAATAAGGCGGGCGGCGCGCCAGACCTGTGAAAACTTACGGAAGTTTCTGATGGTGCCTGATTCTCGAATAGGCAAGTCGTTGGGTGTGCTTTGTGTCCAGGTTCCTGATGATTTTCACGGTTTCAACCTTGAATTCTCACAGTAAGCTCATAGGTCGCCTGCGACCTGACTTTCTGGTACGTTGCAGCTGGGATGTGGCTTTACAGGCTTGCACAGGGTTGGTCTTGCAAGCGCTGCCTGTGAGGAACCGGCTCAAAGTCCGCTACAGAGATTCCAGTTCCATACGAGACGGACGGCGGTCTTTCCCGTCGGGCCATTCGTCAACTGCTTTTGCAGCAATGACTTTGGTATCATTACTATTGGCAGGGAAAACGGCAGCATGGTGCTTTGCAAAACCTGCACCACCGTCGTCGTTTCTCAGTAGTAAACTCGCGGCGTTTACTTTGTCCACTATCCCGCTTGCTTATGCCACATGGGTCGCCGTCAGTCGCGTAGAAGATTATGTAGGTTCATCTCAGACATGCTTAGCCTAACAAGCTAATCAGTCTTCAAGCGTCACCACAAAGAGGACGTTATCGTGGGCAGTATCATCGGCATAGCCTCTGCCGCCGTTTGCTACCTGATGTTCTGGCCCAGTCCCTTCGATGTCAGAGAGTTCACCCCCTCCAAAATAGGACGGCCAAGAATGCTTTACTCGTACAACGATGGTGATATGACAAGAGATGAACTAACAATGCTAGAACATGAACTGGAGTCTGTGTAACTAATGCGTACAAGAGAATGATCGAGCGTGTGGTGTTGTAGCTATGTTAAAATGCCGTCTCGTACGAACACCCACTTGTCCCCAACCCGCTGCATGCGTCCTCCAGGCCCCCCTTCCCCAGTTGAAGGTGATACGTGACTAATAGATGCAGAAGAGTCGACTTGCATGGAGTGCGCTGCGCTGTCGTCTCCGCCGCCAAGCACGATTGCATCTGTCCCTTGCTGGTACCCACCATTCGAGTATGGCGCCCGTTGTGACTGATTGTGTCTGCCTTGGTCATACCCTGCCCCACCCGCACCCTGATTAGGAATTCCTCCCCAAGCCCCGCCATATTGCTGCCAGCCTTGCTGCATGCCCATTCCTGTCCCCGGATACTGCCCGGGTATCATCCCAGCGGCAGCTGCGCCTGCTATGAGCCCACCAGACATGACCATCTGCATGAGCTCCTCCGCGGAGGGCAGGTAGCCATACGTAACCTGCCACATCTTTCCCAACGCTTCCCACGATGCAGGAGCGGTGAAATCAAACGTAGACATGTCAAATTTGTCTAGTCCTGGCTGGGACGTCTTCTCTGCAGCAGGCGCACTATCGATCTGAGAAGATGTATTCGCAGCCGGAGCTGGGGGACTCTGCTGTGGTACAGAAGGTATCTGATGGTTCGCGATCGCAGATGCAGGCAAACTGCGATCTACTGAGCTCGGTGGCTGTTTAGGCTTTTCCTCGTCAACCTCTGGTGATTGCGGTCTGATATCTCGCCCAAACTCGTCTTTTTGGGTCCCTACGGCTGAAGATACAGGAAATGAGTCAGCACTATGTGAAGATGGGGCTTTTTCCTGGCTTTTCATGGAAACCGTAGTCGGTCTTTGTGGAGGGCTGTATGGTTTGACATCGCGTCGTGCGCCATACCTGCCTGGAGGGCTGCGGGATCGGCTTTGCCGTGGTCGTGACGGTGGGCTCCTGTACCCATCTCTGTTACTGAACCGGTCGCGATCGTCAAAATTACCCCGCCCACGACCGCGGAAACCAGTCCCTCTGGAGTTCCCTCTATAGCCCGTCTGATCATCATGAAAGTCGCCGCGACCACGACTGCCACGTGCTTGGTTATCGTAGCGGCCCAATCGCGGGTCGACCCGATTGCTTTCGTACCGATTTTCACGGTACGGTGGCTGAGTCTGAGATGAGCCCCCGAAATGTGACCCCGGCGGTCCTGGTCTAGCGGAGGGTGCGGGAGGACCGGAGAAATGTGGCTGGGCAGATGGAGGTACATTGCCCTGCTTTGCTGTCTGCGCGAGCTGCTGCAAAAGCGCAAACTGTGCGGGATCGAGCTGAGGTTGTGCAGAAGGGGGTGCTCCGGTGTTTGGCAGCGTTTGTCTAAATGGTGTCATATGTTAGGAATCAATAAATCAGGGCCATACTCGACTCACGTATTGAGAAGGCCACCATTGGCTGCTTGGTTTAGAAGAGCGAGGAGCGCTGACTGTGTCGGGTCCACGGGTGTGGCGGGCGATAGCGCTTGGGGTGTCGGAATCGGTGGTGTGGGGGTTGAAATTGCCGATATTTGGTTCGCTGTGCGCAGGTCCGCAATAGGTGGTGTAGTGGTGTCTTTGCTAGGCTCTAACACAGAAAAACGAACCAGACGGTATTTCAGTTTCATACTCTCAATTTCTTTTCACAGGGGCGAGCAAAGGGGGAAATAAATGAGATTACTCGGATGGAGAGAGTACTTAGCGATACAGATTTGGGAACGTGATAAGCACCTTTTTCAGCACCCTGCACCACATTCTTCAACCGTGTCAATACCGCAGATGGAAACGTGCTCGATTTCGTCCATATGTCCAGGATCTTCTTCGCCTTTTCCTATAAGTGTAACAATTCCCAAAAGGTACGGTCAGGACATTGATTGCACTAGTATGGGTCAAAAGATAACGTCAAGGGCGACTGAATTTCTGCGCGTCCTATACTGTTGGCCCCATTTTGATCACTACAACGTGTGCGGAGCAAGCAGATGGCGCTTCTTCACGATAGGTGAAGAAAAGTCGGCAGCAAAGAATAACATCTTTGAACTACTCCAGGACGGAGACTGCGTACGCAGGCACATATCAAGAAAGAGAAAGCAGTGCCTCTGATGCGATTGGGGGGATGGTGAGTTAGAAAGTAGGCTTTACCTTTGTTTCTGAGTTTCCCGTCACGACCATGTCTTGAAAAAGCCCATCTAATACGGCCTCGACTCTGAGCAGGAACGTGGCGCAGTTACCCTTCTCTGAATTGACATCGGCCGTAAGGTTGTGTTTCGTGACTTTGCTCCGCGCAGCTCGAGCGAGGGCATCGAAAGCATACAGACTGGAGATTTTTCCAGCAATTGGCAAAGATTTGTGAGTGCGATAGAGTATGGAGACGAGTTGGGTGTCATTCTGAAACATGGGTTTTGGCAAAAAAATTAGATATCGATGGAACACTGATAGCACGAGAACTGAAGACGCACATCCATTGACTTCAACGCATACTCTGTAAGAGATGTCATCTTCGAAGCGGACACCCGTTTGGCCCCCACGACCTCCTTAAGTGTCGTTTCGAATTCCTGCGCAAATGCAGTAAGTCAGATAAAGCGATCATTTTAAGCATTCATTTAAGCTCACAGCTAGAGTTGCCATTAGTCAACTATGTGATCCAGCACGATGTACAGTAGTTCAAAGAGCCAAAAGTCGTAGCAGGAGCAAAGAGGAGGTGATGATGATGAGTGGCTCGTGAGAAATTCGGTAACAAACGGTCTCATCCTGCGCGAACAGGCGCGCATTCGCCGGACCAGACGTCCGTTCCTTTGACCTCCACGCCCTCTCAAAGTACTGACTCAACAGTTGGAAAAATGACACGCGTGGCTAAAGCCACTCTTGCTGCGTCATGTATCATCTCAGTGGCCATCATCTGGGGTGTTCATTACCAACAAAGCTCGGAACGAGAGGTGCGTGTGCGAATCAGTCACCAGTCTACAGATATTGACAGAGCATTCTGGATATATTCTGGTGGCTAGACCATGTACCAAGGTGTACTACGCGATGATGAACGTCGAAAAGAGAAGATGAAGAAGAGAGAAGAGGATTTGAAAGAATCGCTTCGCAAGCGCGAGCAATATGAGCGAGTCCAGGCTGTCTCACCTAGCGCCAATTCGGTTTGAATTTAGGCTTGGTGGATCGTGCCTTCGGGCAGCCATAAGCTTTCCTTCAATACAAATACAGTGAGCATTCTTCACGCTTCGTGAAATTCTCGGAACGTCACTGATGCAATACAGGTGATCTCCCTCTGCAGGAAACTGGCTATGCTCTAGATTCGATAACACGAGTCGCTACAACTGATTCGGCGCGGCAAGTTGCGAAGGCTTCCCGCGAGTGTTTGCGCAATCAGAAATCTTCCTATATTAACAACCTGCACATTGTAGGCTATGCAGACTTTCATTTACGGAACGATCGGTACTTTCATTTCGCCTTCAAAAATGGAATGCCAACTTATCTAGACGTCCCACGCTCCTCGCCCAATCACTTTCAGTCTCGGATAGTTCCTTGACTGTTTTCCATCGACTTTCTCGACTTCCCTGCCATAGTTTCAAGAAATTAAATCCGATATTTTTGCCCATGAGAGATTCGGAGACTGTGACATTCATTCCGTTCCGGTTTAGCCGAGGCCGTTTGATCCTGTGTGCCGTTTGTGTGGCCAGACTTTGTCTTACTTGCACCCCCGTACCCTCCTGCGCAGCCCATTACGCATATTTTACCTACTTTTGTTTACTCCGAATGCGAATCACAGCATGCTTGGGCATCAAAGTGGCACACGGAGGGAGTCGAGAACATCACAACCACAACACGCGCGGTAGATCTAGCCAATCAGAAGCGAAGTTGCAAAAATTTAATTGAAAACGCCGTTGACCACGCCTTGTTACTTTCCACCTCCACACTACTATTAATTTCTGGATAATTATCCTCACGCGGCCGTATATAAAGGCTGCCAACGATCAACCTGTGCGGTGCTCAGGTCCCCATACCCCTCCTTTCGCTACTCGAATATACCCCCCCTCTAGACCACCTAGACCTATAGATCGCTATGCACCAAGCTCTCTTCGTTGATGAGATTGTGCGTCAGATCTTCAGTTTCTCTATCGATGGTGCAACCAGAAATGGTCACACCTCACTTTGTCGGGCCGCACGGTGCTGCAAAGCATGGAAGGACCCCGCCTTGGATTCGCTGTGGTCACAGCTCTTCTGTGCCGCCCCGCTCCTTCGTCTAATTCCCCATGTCGTGGAAAGAGAAGGTTCATTCGTGAGTCTCAGCAGCCTCTACTCGACATAATATTCATTGACGCGAGATTGTAGAGTCTGGATGATGGACTCCTGCTCAGCATGGACCTTAGCAAATTCGAATCATACGCTCGCCGCGTACGCACTATCACGCACCGGCACAGACGGCCCATGGATCCACGTATTCTTTGTGTTCTAGCGGGGGCCTTCCGCGATACCAAGCCAGACCGCAGCATCCTTCCACAACTTTCTCGCGTCTCGATCAGCGTACCCAGCTGGGACAACTTTTCCGTATACATGGGACGCTCTCCGGCTTTGCGCGAGCTCACGCTCGACCTTGGCTTTAACCGTGCTAGAGTTGATGCCAAGGGATATTCAAATGACGAAGTTGCAGCGGGCTATCTCGAAGACATCATTGGCTCGGCTGCTTCCATTGAGAAGATGGAACTGCGAGGACTGGCTCTTGCGCATCCGAGAATCTCGGGTTCTCTCATGAACCTCGGAGCCTCCATGCGCATCCTGACCCTTACCACCGGCACCTCACTCTCTCCCTATACTTTTTCAGGTGTGGTCAGGTTCCCGAGGTTGGAGGAGCTCGAGGTACACGCAGGACATATTTCGCCGACGGAGTTAGCCGAGGTGTTTAGCGTAAGAGAAGAGGAGGATGTTTTCCCGGCGTTGAGAAAACTGCGGATACGAGCTCAAGCGCCCGTGGTAGAGTTGTTGCTCGAAAAAATGGCTTCATGCCAACTGGCCAGCCTTCATATTGAAGCTGTGCCGCAGCCTCAGGGCCTACGTGCCCATAACTGGGCGCACACGTTCGCGCTCATCCCTGCGAAAGCTACTTTTACGCTACAGGAGCTCACTATTGAGCATCACTTCGAGTTGTCAGTAGACAACGAACCTAATTCCAATACCCCTACACCCGCCTCCTCTTCACCTTCTGCAACGGGCCTCAGTGCAAATCCGGATCCGGTAGAAGCACCCATGCTCACTCTCGCCAACCTCAGGCCCCTCGCCCCACTCACGCGTCTTCGCCGGCTGATCCTGGACACCACACTCCCCCCTTGTCTCAGTGATGCCGACGTGGAGACTCTCGCTCGGTGGTGGCCGAATGTCGAGCATCTCGAGCTTGGCGGGATGACATCGGACTCTGTTTGCAGCAGCTTAAAGAGTACAAGCCGCACGACTCTGGCTTGCCTCCGAAGCTTTGCAAAATGGTCTACAAGACTTGAGACACTGGTCCTCAACCTTGATGTCACCACATACCCTTCTGACGCTCAGTGCGGGGCGACATCCAGGAGCTTGCGGAACCTTGCGCTTGGCTCCTCGTTGGCGCCTAGGCCTGCGCGCTTAGCGCACTACTTGACGCAAGTCTTCCCAGCTTTGGAAGTTCTAGATGGGGGAGAAAAGTTCGAGGATGAGTTCAGATATGCGAACTGCCTGATACATCCAGCAAACTGAACGGGTTTATTTACTTTAAAATATAGATGGTGTAGATAGATGGTATTTAGATGCTGTACAGCCTGTACTCAACATACAAAGCGGATCGTAATTCAACTGGAGTATCAGACTCACTTCAAGCAGATTTCTGAAGACAACAGGAATACGCGTGCATTAAGACTGAGATACATCATGACAAAATACAACAGCAACGCGGTAGGCCTTTGCCAAACTACACAGCGGGAGGCTTGGTGCCTGGGGTAAAAGTGTAGGTCAAGCCGCACTTGCCACAGTATTGGCGGTCCTTGTGGAAGGCCATGAAGACACCGGCACCACATTCGGCAGTAGGGCACTCGCGGCGGAGGCGCTTGATCTTGCCATCTGAGTCGACCTTGTAGTACTTGAGGATCGACATCTTGACCTTCTTACGCTTGTGCTTGATCTTTTTGGGAGTCTGTAGGAAGCACGATGTTAGGAGATGAGGGGGTTTATATGATGAGGGGACGCACGTTGTAAGTCTTTTTCTTACGCTTCTTGGCACCACCACGGAGACGAAGGACCAGGTGGAGGGTGGACTCCTTCTGGATGTTGTAGTCGGAGAGGGTACGGCCGTCCTCGAGCTGCTTGCCAGCGAAGATCAGACGCTGCTGGTCAGGAGGGATTCTAGATAATTCAAGATATCAGCGGTCGCCACTGCCAGGTCTAATAGTGGCAGACTCACCCCTCCTTATCCTGGATCTTGGCCTTGACATTGTCGATGGTGTCAGACGACTCGACCTCGAGGGTGATGGTCTTGCCCGTGAGGCTGTTATAACCGGTCAGACATTGTTGGCGCGCGATTGCGGATGTACTCACGTCTTTACGAAGATCTGCATGTTCACTCCTGTCTGTCCAACGATCTGAACGATGGAGTCGTCGACTAAAGCGATTCACGGTTGATGAGAAAGCAGAGGTAAAAATCGATCAGCCATTTATGTGTACACAATTAAGGTTCAGACATATATTGGTTCCGCTCACGGACTTCCCCGAATGTTCGAGATACGCCTCCAGGCCCTCCACTGTCTTTTTCAATGATATCCACGGTACCATATATTTTACTGGCAGAATCAAAATAGCAGATACTATGTAATATTAATGGCACAAATTTTTTATCTAAAGTCCCTTGTTCATCTCACTACGTCGTGTAAATACCTATTTTCATTGCTTTGCCTGTCTTTGTCCTAGTATAACATTTTAAGACCGCTATCAAGGCACCCATCACCTATTATCCGACAATGCAGACAACCTTTCCCGTGGCACTATTAGCCTCCATGTACTCCTGCGCCTCCCCTGCTTGCTCGATATTAAATACCTTGTCGAGGCCAAGCTTCATCTTCCCGGAAGACACCATATCTACGATCTTTTGCAACGGAGACTTGCGGATATCCACTTTATCCGAAGTAAAGACCTTCAAGGACTACAGACCTTCAATAACAAGCCTCCTTCATTAATTAAAGACCGCATACCTTGTTGGGAGCCAAGGCAGCAAAATAATCAAAGCCGTTTAGGGACCATTCTCCACCTACACAACCAACGATGCTGATCACCCCCTCCGGCCCAACGCTTGCGCAGGTGTCCGACAATACGGTACCGCCAATCAACTCGATGCACTTGTCTGCGCCTTTGCTATTGGTGATGCGCATAACGTCCTGGTTTACTCTACCGTCAACCTCGATAACTACCTCATCGGCGCCGCCAGCTTTGACCGAATCAATCTTTCCCTGAGCGCGGGTTGTTGATATCACGCGAGGGCAGGAGAATAGCACTTTAGCCAACGTTGCAGCTGCCATACCGACACTGCTTGAGCCACCTCGGATAAGTAATGTATCTGAAGACGATAATGCAAGAGATCTGTCCAAGGTTCCCCATGCTATAATTATGGATATCAAGATTAAGATCCAAACTACTGTTTGACCCACAAGACTGACCTGTCAGAAATGTTTCCGGAATAGCAGCGAACTCTGCCCAGCCGATGTTGCTGGGCAGAGATATCGGGAGTGATACGTTCTGTTGAGGGACTGAAGTATACTCTGCGTAACCACCTGCACAGATCACATAGCATCAAATGATTACGGTGCAGAGTGTAGTCCTTGGTCTACGCACCATCAAATTGGCGCCCCATCCCACCCATTATAGCAGCGACCTTATCGCCCACTTTCCAGATGTCACTTCCCCCGGAATCAGCCACTTCGCCAACACATTCGATGCCTAGCACACGTGGATACTTGATACCAGGAGAGTGGCCTTGCCGTGTAAACAATTCCGAGCGGTTGAGACCAAAAGCTTTCACTTGGATAAGGACATGCCCTGCTTTGGGGCTAGGTGCGGGGTAGGAGGTAGTGTATACAAGTCCAGATGGAGGGATAGGTACTGAAGGACAAACGACTGCACGCATCACTTTGGGTAGAATGGAGGTCATGGCTTGTGCTTGAGTATTGATAATGATGGTACCCTTAAGCGCCACCTACTAATATACAGTCATAGTCGGCCGCACAGCGTCATTCCCATTACGCGATGACTCAGCGAGGCGGCCTTTGTTAGGAATAGACATATAGAGCGTTTTGAAAGATGAAGCGTCGATGGGGACTCAGAAGCATTACGCAAACTGCGGTTCAGTCAGTACTCCTCGGATGGGAATTAGCCTGCAGCCGATTCGGAACAGCTCTTCAGAAGTGTAAGCCCATTGTAGTTGACATGCATTGACGACCCGCCAGTGGGTGCTGCAATCTGTTACAACCTGAAGAAACAAGTAGCACCCTAAGCTAGGGAGTCTGCAGTGTCAAGAAGTTAACTCTTATGAATAACCTGGATGTTCAGGACCACGCGAGTCGTTCGAGGCAAAGTGGCGGTAGGAAGTGAACTCACAGTTGAAACTAGTCTCCCGTAGACAGACCCAGAAATTCGAATTTATTGAGAGGGGTGGACAATTCGAATCTGGAGGTAGATGTGGTGTTTGGTTTTCAATGGCTGAGAGCCTGCCCTAAACATCAGTGGCGCGCAAACGCGGTGGCTGAACGTTCAATGCTTGTGACACGACGATCATGCCCGACGATAACTTGGAATTTTCAGATCCAGAGGACATCCTCTCTACATCCCTTCAAACCCTATACGATTATGCACCAATAACTCATTCCTCTGGAGGCGATTCATTCACTTACAAAAATACATTCGCCACATCGCAATCAACAGTTACACTTCGAACTCCAGATCCAAAGGCGGCAAATTGGTCCTTGCATGCATCATCTATATGGGTATCCTCCCTATATGTCGCAGATCATCTAGACGGGTTGCAGTTAGATCTACTTCGAACCAACTTTGGCTCTCAAGATGGCGGCCCACACATATTGGAACTGGGAGCTGCAGCCGGGCTTCCGGGCATCGTCATCGCTCAGGCTTATCCTTCTCTGAGGGTGACAGTCAGTGATTACCCCGATGAAGACCTCATCTCTGCTCTCTCCGACAATGTGACCGCGAACGATGTGGCGAACCGTTGTTGTGTTGTTCCCTACGCTTGGGGTTCGGACTGCTCAGTGTTTGGCCCTGAAGCTTCATTCGATCTGATTCTTGCATGCGACACGCTTTGGAATCCTGATCTTCACACTTTATTTATCAAAACGCTCTGCGATCTCCTCACAAGATCAGATGATGCACGCATCCACCTTGTTGCTGGTTTACACACCGGCAGGTTTACCCTCCAATCGTTCATGCTGACTGCTCAGGCAGCGGGACTAAAGATATTGATTGCGGTGGAGAAAGAGGTGGTGGGGAAAACACAAAGGGAGTGGAGCGCTGAAAGAGAAGATAGCGAGCAGGAGCGGAGGCGCTGGGTGGTGTGGATGATCTTATCTTGGTCATGCGAGTCGATTGAAAAAAATGAAATCGCATAATGCATGTGTATTCATGTGTATTAAGAGATATAAAGGTAGGAAAATATACACAAGAAGCGCAGTGTCTGATCTATGTACTAGGTGCGGCGTATTGTAATGGTTTTTGGAACGTCTAAATGCTATCGCAAAGTATAAATATTAAATACTATAGCAAGAAGTAGAGCCGCGTGTAGGCACTAATTTGCCGAATGTCAACATTCTAACCAGGGTTGTTTTTCCGTTCCCCTGTTACATCTTTAGAGTACGTTATAGCGCTAAAAATGGGAAAGCTCACCTCATAAAGAACGATGCTGTCCTCACTGGCATCAAACAAGGTGACACTGTAGACCTCCATGGCATTGGTCCTCACGGAAGGATTCATTCGGTTCTTCATCATGGCTGTTCCGCGACTAGGGCATATCATCGGTGGCCCTGCTGCATTGTGGTATGGCTGGCTATCATGGTAGCGAGGTGGACCCGGTAGTTTGAATTCAACGGTGTACAGCCGAGAGGTGGGAGCAGTCAAGTTCTCGTTGGACTGCAGGTGCAACAATCGCCGACCGACGACTTTGAAACAGTAGGCATGATCAGACATGTTGTTGACGATGCAGGAATGTTCCCACTGAGGCCACCCAAGCTTCATCGGCTCGTTGCGCATGGCGGGCTGGAAGAACGACTCCTCAAGGACCACCATAAGATGACTGGCTTGGTTGCGTCCGATGACGTCCGGATCAAACTCGATAGAGACGGCAAAGATCCGCTTTGCAGGATCGGCGTAGAAGAGTGTCCCGGGTGCAGTGCAGCTCTCGGAAGGGGACGAAAGGTTTGGTATGATGTTAATCGAGGAAATGGCCGTCCAAGTCTCGGGAAATTTGAATACGCGCAAGACAGGGATTGTAGGATCCGCGGAATTACTGATATCGCCAAGTAAAAGGCGAGGTGTCATTGTCTTCGTCTTCTGGTAGGGGCCCCCGTGCAGATGGCCACTGCCATGGCCGTAGCCTGGGATCAGGTCCGTATCACCTGCAGTTTGGGCGGCGATAACCATCCGTTTTTCGTTAAGAAACTGGAATGATATCATTTCGGCGGACCACTGGGCGCTTCTGTTAGTCTTGAACATGAATAGGATGGTCGAGCTTGGTGCTTACAGTCTTTATCTTGTTTTGCATCCAGTCGACCACGAATAAATCGGTTGATATGGTCTCGAAAGCGTCCATAGAGCGGATAGATATGGCCACTCTACTACCACAGACCTCGACCTGCTGAACTGAGGTCTGTTGGCTATCGAGCATAGCATCACGCGAGTTGTACGGCGATAGCACAAAGACCGGGGCACGAGCGCGGGGGTGAATGTTGCAAGTATGCAAGTCACGACAATGTAGTCTGACTGAGCTGGAATGAGCACTGTAATCGTGATTAGTGACCATGAGTGTATCGGTTGGAAGAAATATTCGTACTCATAAGCCTGATCAAGCTCGACTAAAGCTAGCAAGTTTTGAGATGGGTCTATGACCACATTCTTCACTTCGAAATTAATGTTGAATTTATAGTGTCGTAAGGTAGATGTCGGCCGGCCGATTCTATGAGATCGTAATTCGTAAATTTCGAGGGCCCAGTGGTACTGCGGGCCACTACGCTGTCGTGCATGGAAAAAGAAGCCTCCTGAGATGCCCATGAAAGTGGGCGTAGTGATTTTGAGAGTGTCCTCGGGCTGGGACCATGCGAGAGCTGGCCAGGATTTCTTGTAGCTCAGTAGTTGGTCGAGGCGAACGTGCGCCCGATACTGGCTTGGCGGTCCGTCCTTCATGCCGGCGAGAACGAGCTCAACTCGATACCTCAGACCTGTGGTCTCCATTACCATGTATCGTATCCATTTGCATGCCTATAAAAGCAGCCCACGTGAGCATATGCGGGTATGGGAAGTGGGCGGCTAAACCTACCCTACAAAATTGCAACAGAGACTCCGGGTCCGCTGCGTCAAGGATGAGAAGAATCAAGTCAGCTGAGAGAAGAGAGAAGTGCATATTAACTCGGGCCAGCGAGAGAGAGAGCTTGTCTAGAGAAACACCATAGGCGAGGCCGTTGGGTTATATACATTTTCTTGTGCGTACTTGATCAATCGGCGCGCTGGCGGGACACAAAAAAGAGATAAATAAATTAGTACGACCGACACTGCTTCGTATTGTCGTTGAGTAAGATGCGCTGGCTCTTGGAGTTTGGACGTATGTTTTCCAGCCCGACAGAGTTTGGCGGCATCGGTATCGCACGTCGTTGTCGTGGTGTCGGAGATATGTGCCGTTGATTCGGGTACGACTTGCTGACTCGGGATGACGCATTGTATGTGCGCGCCTGTGCGACTCGTACACGGGCGTTTATTGCTGATTGTTTCGAAGGCCGATGTAGCTTCGGGGAGGGGGATAAGACAATAAGGCCCAGTTACCAGGGAGAACGTGTAGGTCTGCAGTGATAGGTCTAAGCGAATATAGTCCTATTGGATAATATACGGCATCCACGACTTCAACGGAATGCGGTCCAGAAACAAGAAAGGTCACAGATAAGATGGAAGAAGGTGGAAGACCCTGTTCAAACGTGGTTAGAGTTCATATTGGTCCGCCAGTGGTGTCCCCGATTTGGTATGTCGGTGTCTGACGCAGCCGTACCTATCTCTTAGACTCTGTCCCCATCCGCGTCGTGTGTTAGTAGTGAACGAGTTATGGTCTGCAAGAAATGTGAAAAGGTATGTGAATGCTCGTTGAATTAAGTCGATCGACGGTGTCTCACAATAGCCAAACAGAAACTGTCGAAGGTGGCAGCGCCCGATCCATTTACTGCAACTTCTTCCAGTGTGAAAGACGGCTCTCGGAAGATTGGCGAGAACAAGCTTATTGGGAGACCGTCTGTGGGGGGGAGTAGCTCCGGCTCTAAGAATCGATACCAGGTGCGTGCCAGTCAAACGCTTGACAACAAATGCCCCTCTAACTGACGACCTTCGTTGTACATGCAGCCTTACCAATCGAAATGCAAGGACTGCAAGCAGCCCACGACTCAGAACAAGGCTAAATACTGTCATGGTATGACCCGTCGCATAATCTGACAAACGACTGCTCACAGATACCTGCAGGCTGTGCTTACAAGAAAGGTCTATGTTCGATATGCGGCAAACAGATCCTCGACACCACCGGCTATGTCATGAGTTCAAAGTAGAGCACTTCAACTTCACCATGGATAGGTCCCACGGACACGGTACACTTCCATTACTACGTATCGCTAGGCACGAAGCGTGATCATGCTCTTACTTGTCCACCAACACTGCACTTCGGGACGGTGTACCAGCCCCAATGAAAACGGTCCCACATAAGACAATCAAGATGAAGTCTTCGTGCTATGGTGCCTTAGAGGATATTTCTACCGCATTTTTGAAGGCTCCCAGCAAAGCTGTCAATTGAATCTTCTCGTTGGCCCCAGTTGAAAGTCGATATCTGCCGGGCCCTATAAGCCTTAAACCGCAGATAGCATTCGGGGGACACGTACTCTGTAGTGGCGAGAAAATCGAGTAAATATACCCTCGCTTGTGGCTTGAAATCAATGGTATCAACGTATTCATAAGCGCCTGTCAGCATATCCTGCAACGCAAGGCCCTTTTCTGTCTTCATCGCCGTTATCACTGAACTCACATTCAGTATGCTGGACCATTTTTATATAATGAGAACAGGACCAACTGTTGTAGGAGGTGGTGAATTCATCAGAGAGCATTGAGTTGACAATGGTTTCAATATCAGAAGGATGTGGGTTCCCTGTGCAGTTGTAGATCTCGGTCTCGCCGATGAGGTCGTATGCCGCATGACAGGCCTGAAGGACGTTCAATGCGCGGCGCATGTCGCCCTTCGAAAGCTTGAGCAGCGCTTTTTTACCGTCCTCGGTCAGTTTTACACTGTAAACCGCGCAGCATCAGCTCTCCTGCCAAACGAATGAGACAGGGAGGGAGGACAGACTTCTCATTCGCGACCACGGTCACGAGTCGCTTCTCCACTTCTATAATGGGCAGTGGCGAGAAACGAAAGCGCGTGCAGCGACTTTGAATGGCTGGCGTGATCTTATTCACATAGTTGCAGATAATGCAGAAGCGTACGTTCCGGGTGTACTGCTCGATGACACGTCGTAATGCGGCCTGCGCCTGCTGCGTCATCATGTCCGCTTCGTCCAGGACGATGAGCTTGTACCCACGCGCAAAGAGAGTGCGCGTTTCGGCAAAGTTCTTGATCTGGGCGCGGACGACATCGATGCCGCGGTCATCAGACGCGTTGAGCTAATTGAAAGGAGAAACAGAATCGTCAAATTAAGAATGTTAGTGGGGAGGAAGGCAACTTGCTTCGAGAATCTGCTTCCGGTACTCGGGGCCATATATGCGTCGTGCGACGGCAAGGATGGTCGAAGTCTTGCCTGTGCCTGGGGGGCCATAGAATAGCAGATGCGGCAGTCGATTCTTCTCTATAAACTTCTCGACTGGCGGCCCTGTTCAGCACCCCCACACTACTGTAGCAGAAAGCATGACTTACTTGTGCTTGTGATGTCTTTGTGGGAGACTACATCGTCCAGGGTTACTGGTCGATACTTCTCAACCCTTCGCCACATTCAGTCAGACAAGCTAAGCGAGTAAAATTACATGACTCACCAAGGTAAATTGTCGTTTTCGTAGACTTCGCCTTTGTCTTGCGCTTTCCCCTTGCCCTTGGCGAAAGATGGCAGAGCGGGAATCTCAACGTCATTCATCTCCTGATCACTATCCATGGCGGCTGGTCCTAGTGGGGTAATCCAGGCCGGGATCGTTTCCCCAACTGGAGTTTGTGTATCAAGGTCGCGGTCAAGTCGCGTCGCGTGCTGGGCAGGACTTTGCAACGCCAATTGGACATTACTGCTTCCGAACTCTCTTTACTCTGCTTTACCATCTTACAACAAGTAACCCTTCCCATCACCAAGCGTGGAGAGTCTTTTCTCTGTGAGTCAGAACGATGCCAATGAAAAAATTTCATGTCTAAATCCTCTAGTCATTCAAGGTCCAGCCGCGCTGGTGGACTTCTCGCTGGGCCATCTGAAGGGCACATAGATCGAATAACTGCAATAGCTTTCTCACCAGACCGGCAGCACTTCTTGTTAGGCTCAGCAAGGATGTCCGGGTATGAGAATGACAAACAGAAGCAAGCATCATATGCATATTCGGGGGGCATTCGATGAACGTGAACTCAGTGGTATTTTCACCTCAAGGGAAGCACACTAGTGCTTCAGGATCGAAAGACAATATTGCCCACATTTGTTTACTGGTGAACTCACTACCTGGCCGTTCGAGGACCCCGCTGACGCTATGACTGTGGTTGCTTTCTCGCACGAGGGCGAGCACATCGCGGCCGGCTCAGAAGACTCTACTGTACGCGCCCGGACAGTGCAGAAGAGTCATGATGCCGGAGGGCTTCCCAGTAGATATCGTTATGCCTTCAATCCAGTAGCACTTTCACCTAACGGGGACTGCATCGTGAATTCGCGCCAGGCTCGTATGACTTCACCGTCTGCATTAGGAACTCTCGAACAGGTAGTTTGGTTGCCGGGCCTGTGAGGGACCATACCGATTCTGTGCTTACAGTGGCACTCTCGCCTGATGAAAATCGCTTTGCACCAAGCTCAGATGACGAAGATGCGGATATTCGTACCTAGGATTTCTAATTAACAAAACAGGCGATCTTCTGGCTTTGTCATTTCAATACGGGCTAGCATCCCTGTGGAATCTTTTCAGCTCGAGAGGGGCGGGGATCACATCTGTGATAGCATGTCTATCCTCAAGTGGGATTCGTAGGACAGGGCAGCCAGCCCATTGCAGGGCCCGTTAGGCCAGCTATCAGCAATGCAATATCCGCGGCCTGGGTGCTAAGCAGATGTCTTTAGGCTTGAAGCAGAGAACCGTCCACATATCTGCGCACTCGAGGGACACACCAACAAGGTTACATCAGTTGCATTCTCTCCAGACGGGGGTTATATTGCATGAGGTCCAGCCGACCACACCCTCCGCGACTGGAGCTCATGGACAGGTGCGGGCTACAAGAGAGCCCGATGGTGCTATGCGTACATTAATATTCTCCTCAGATGAGAAGCGACTCATTTTAGAGGCAGATGGCAAGATGATCCATATGATCGACACGCAATCATGCGTTCGCTTGCCATCTAAAGGGCGCTTTTGGAGCAGTTCCAAGCGCATAAATGGACGGACGGAGAACCTCCGACAGAGCTGTGCTTTCAGGTCCCTTCGCATACTGAACATCACTCTGGTAGCCTGATACTATCGTTCTGATCGGTGCACCATCTACCCGGCTACATCTCTCGCATTTGGCTCATGGGTAAGGTTAGGCTTTGTGCCACGCATGGCGACATCAATCATTGATGTCGGGCTCCAGTACCTGCGAAGAAACGACCCAGTTTGACCTTGAAACAAAGCGGAAGTAACGACATAGGGTCGAACCACGGGTTGAAATACAGCAACGATCAAGAATCCATCGCAGTAGAAGTTCATTCAATGTAAGCGCAGTCGAGAATGACTCGGCCATGCGATATCCGCGCTCATGGTGTCCGACGCGCAGTTCGTCTAGCGTGGGCACGAGTGTGGAGTTGCCCTGCACATCGGGTGCATCTTGGGCGGTATTGATTCATTCTCGCATCACCGCGATTCATTATTGCTCGACTAGGATTAATCTTGCACCTACAACTACAACTGTCCAGCGCTGCATGGTAACACCCCGCGCGTATAAGGTACCGGTAGAAGCTCAAAGGTTACAGTAAATTTGATGTACCATATACATGCTGGGATGGGAGCCCAACTCTCACATTGACCTACATTATTAAACCGCAAGGTATAGAAACTGACCTACCTGTCCGCAGCGCGGGACGCTGTCAAGATGAGAGTGCGATGATTTTGTGATTAGGAGCGGAACCACGTGCTATGCATGCCAAGATGTGATGGCATTTACGTAAACCCCAGCGCGTCTCCTCTTCTTTGCCAATATTCCCATGCAACCCGCATCTTGTCATGCGCGGAAGAGCACTCATAAGGCTTCTCTCGCCTGACTTTAATCCTTCACGGTCATTCAGCGCCGTGATCACACATGACGAAGCTGTGAACGCATGAATTCGCTTGATCAGCGCAATACTTAAGGTCGACGTTTCGTTGTACTTCGACCTCCTAGTACTACCACTCTTTGCTTTCTCGACGGTCGAGATGCTCGTTCCCACACTCCTTATCGCATTGTGCACCACAGCACTGGCTACACCAATTTCTCGCGATTTGTCTTTGCACGAAGAGCTGGCCGCGATCCCCGGGACACAAAGCACACCCAACGACTTGCCTATTCGAGAATCAGGCACCATCAGAAACTTCCGTAAGTTTTCACAGGTCTGGCGCGCCGCCCGCCTTATTGTCCGCATTGGGACACTGGGCGCGATTCTGAGAAGGTCACCAGGAATAGTCCGGGAGGGACTTACAACTCTTGTGAGTCTGTTTTGAGGGGGCATATGGGGCAGGGTTAAACATAGATAGATTCAATAGTGTAGTTAATAGTTATCAAAAGCGAATATAATGGGCTGGTAAGAAGTAAAGTGTAGTATGATAAAGGGTGATTGGCTTGTAAAGTAAGTATCTAGGGCTAGCGCGGCGGGATTGTTCAGAGACCGGGAGGGAAGGGGGGAGGATAAGGTCAATATGGTATTGCATACTGTAGATATGAATGTGAGTAAGGTCATGCTATGGTATAGGGATGGTATGGAATGTAGGGTATGAAAAAGCGGTCAGGGTTAACTATAATGTAGCCAAAGGGATGAAAGAGGAATGGGAGGGGGATTAGAAGGTAAAAAAATGTCTGCAAAGCGTACCCTTGCTAGTGAATCCCATAAGAGTTCTTCCTATTCTGCTTTTTCTCCGGGGATATGGCTATGATACCAGTGTCTTGAAGGGCGCGCTTCCGAGGGAGGGATGGAACAGGGGGCACCAGATAAACCATGGGTAAAGGGGTAGATGACGGAGGAGGGGTATGAGGAGGAGATGTGGATGGTGTAAGGAGCCGCGAGAACATGTCGGCGAGATGTAAGAGATGATCGCGACAGTTCTTCGCGCGGGTGACGTCGTCGGGGCGGAGTGTGGTGACCATGCCGAGGAAGGAGCCGAGCGAACCGAGCTTGGGCATGGCGGAGTCAAGCTCAATGAAAACACGTCCAATTGCTTGCTCATTCAGAGCAGCTGCACTGTCGGGGACCACGAAATCAAACTCATCACCCGAGTCTGAACCTGAGTCCATCGCGCCGCCGTCCGACTCCGAGTCGTACCCGCCTTCGCCGGCGCTCGCAAAAGCACTCGGCTCCTCGTAGAATTCGTCGGTGTCCGCGAGTAGGTCCTGAATATGGTCGGACACCTTTGCCAAGGGTCCTGCGGCCACCGGGGCAATGTTGATTGTAGGAAGGGTGGCTGTAGGTGATGAGAGAGAGGGGATAGGTCGCAGGCCAGATGCATGTTCACAAGCTGTGAGGGTAAAGCCACGATCACGGGCTTCCTGCAGAGTTCGCGGAATGGGGATGTCGGGGATGGGGATACCGTGGCTGCGAAGTTGGTTTGTTGTGATGACGGCGGCGCGAATGTGTTTACACGCACCGCCTCGTTGATTGAAGTCTTTGCATTCACAAAAGACTTGGCCGGAGAGCCCAAGCCACAAATTGTATTGCTGGGAGTTACTATCCTCGTCAATTGCCAAGGATGAGTAACATACAAAAAAAAAACCTGTTTGCTTGTTGTCCTCGGTGGGCGAGCTGAGTTGATGATCTTGCATGATGATGCTGGCTTTGCCGTCACGATGGGTATCCGGAGTGAGATAGCAGTAAAGGGAGAGAGCTGCCGCCACTGCTGAGTCGCGCTGAGCCAAGACAGCGGCGCCGCCGGGAATTGACCGAATGAGCTCATCAATGCGGATTTTCTCGGCCTTCTCCACTGACCGCTGCGCGAAGATCGCCGGGAGAATCTGCGTCGCCAGGGACTTGACTAAAACATCAACCCTAAGGCGCCGGCCACCCCTCTGCCAGCGTTTGATATGCTTGTTCTTCAATAGGCCGTTGAATGACTCCAAGTGGTTTGTTGTCGGCAATACACCCTCAAATGGAATCTGTAGAATCCCCGAGGCAATGTGCCGCCCATAGTCCGACCAACTCTTCCACAAGTTCTCGGAAAGCCAGTAGCTTGACAGGTAGTTGAGATGTGAGATCCCTTTCTCGATTGGGCCCGGCGGCAACGATTGAGACTGCTGTAATGTCTCGAGAACTTCTCGCTCATGAGTAATTGCGGCATTGGCATCCTCAATAGAAGTGGTCTTAACCAAAGCCTCTTCAAGCCGCCGGAGCCGGGCCTTGATGTCCTTGTGGCCCGGGGATTTGCCTTTCACCTCACGGTTGCGGTGGTTCCGCCACGATTGTCTGAGGTGGAACTTGCAAATCAGGAGCCAGATCCCTGGGAATACAATGAGCAGGGCGGCGCGCTCAATGAGATCTGTGTCCGTGATCGCGACCAGGGCGATGAAAGTCTCTCCATTACGTCGTCCAAGAGAATGCTTCCATTGCTGTAATAGCTTCTGTATGATGGCTGTATTGTATCCTGCCGATGTTTGCCTGTTCCCTGAAGGTGCTGAGAACATGAGAAAAGCCAAAGGTACACCCTTTCTCTCTTCGTCCAATCCCATGACAATGAATAGAAGCAATCTCTTGTCGCAGAGACCAAATGTGCCGTCGAGGATGATCTGGGACTTGTGGCCATATCGCCAAGACGCCTCATGCATCTCCGGCGTGGCAATGCAAATTTCAAAACGATCTCCTTTGGCAGCACGTGGGGAGTAATGAAAGATAGCCTTGGCTAGATCGCGATTGAATAGTGGAGATTGGGGAGATAACCATTCATCGAGGTTGATATGGGGCGCTTCCGTGACATTTACCCCGGAAACCCGATGATATTGTCTGTACAAAGTCCGGAAATCACTCTGTTTAAGGAGCCATCTATAGCTCGACGTGCCCAGAATGCGGGGCTGCTCCGAATAGCCACATGACTCCACGAGAGCACGATTTTTTGCTCGGATATCTCCAGGGGATGCACCATCTAGTAGTTGTGCTAGAGCAACAACATAAACACTGGGGTGCACCTGCAACTCGGGCATGCGCATCACGACAGCTTCTTGACAGCCGGCATTATGCTCGAAGTGGCCTCGGACACGTAAAACTGCGCGCGTCTTTGCTATAACGGTGACCTCGACGTGCGCTAGGCATCCGGTAAAGTTAAACGCATTGTGGCGCTTCTTTCTGCCATCGTGGACGTGATCATAGCCGCAGTCGCTAATGAAAAGTAACCCAATTCAGTTTTGACGTGTCGGCGATGTGTTAACCGTACGTACCATTGATACAGAACACGCTCAATGGCCCCTTCCTTCTGCCCTGATTCTTTCCGTGTCCATCTGACACTCCATCGACTTCTCACGTCTTCCCGCGCCGCCAGATTGAGATTGTGTGCCGCCAAAAAGGCGCGGGCTGTGTGTTGGTCTTGTGCATTGAGGGCTCGGAACAGTCTATCAGTGATTAGATTATTGGAGTGTATGTTGTCCACAGCACACTCTTGAGCCGAATCAAGTTTGAGGTGTTTTGTATAGATTTGAGCTGCCTGACTGCGTTCAGAAAGATCCCCAGTTTTGGCAGTCGTTTTAGGTTTATAGGAGCCTGCAAAGCGGACACGGAATTGTTGAGTGGGTTTAGCAGCAGAGTTTTTAATAGTAGAGTCTTTAGAGTGAGAGGCCATTATGCGGAGCTAGCCTATAGACTATGGAGGTGCATTGACGCGTCTCTACACTCAACAAAGACTTGTTTAAGGTTGTTTTGTCATTTTCAAACACCGCGAAGCTCTCAGCCACTCGCGCGCCCTGGCGCACCCGCCATCAGCGCCATTTGATTGTGCCTGATTCTCAAAAAGGCAGGTCGTTGGGTGTGCTCTAATTCCCGATCCCCGAGGGCTTCACTGCAAGCGGACCAGCTTCAGGCGACGCACTGCTCAGTCTGCGCTTCACTCTCGTCCCTGGAAATATAGCCGGCTTGGAGAAAACACTCTATGATATTAGTACGCCTGGCAGTGCAAACTATGGTAATCACCTTACTCAAGATGAGCTCGCCACCTTTGTGAGGCCCACCTCCGAAGCAACCGCATTATTCAGCAACTGGCTCTCATCCAACAATCTCACTGCCACTTCCGCCTCCTTCGCTGGGGACATTCTGGAAGTGTCTTTGCCCGTCAGCAAAGCCAACACACTGCTCGGCGCTGATTTCCAGGTGTACACCGCCAAATCAAGCGGCAAAAAAGCGACGCGTTCGCTTGCTTACTCGATACCATCCTCGCTCAAAGGCCACTTGGATAATGTACACCCGACTGTGAAGTAGGCCCATTTTGCTGAACCTAAGGATCGTCATTCATCATCTATTCTATTATAGTTTCCCTGCATCGCCCATCCCGATTCCTCCCACCGCACCGGTGCCTCCCTTGCCCCCGAGTAACGCGACATCTCCCAACGGCAGCTTGCCGAATTCGTGCCACTCAGTCATCACCCCGACATGCATCCAGGACCTCTACAGCATTCCTAAAACGCCTGCGACCCAGCAGTCGAATAAGCTCTTCGTCTCCGGGTTCAGTGGGCAGTGGGCGAACAAGGCTGACCTCACCACCTTCCTCAAGAAGAATCGTCCTGACCTCTCAGCCAACACGTCGTTTGCGCTTATATCTGTCGCGAACGGCACGAACCCGCAGAAGGGTTACGACGCAGGCATCGAAGCGAACCTGGACATTCAGTACACCACCGGCATTGCGAGCGGCGTGCCGATTTCGTTCGTCAGCGTAGGCCCTACGGACACCGAGACGGACAAAGAGTTCTTCGTGGCATTGCAGGACGAGGCTAATGCACTGCTCACGATGAAGACTCCACCGACTGTGCTCACGTCGTCATACAGTCTCAACGAGAATTTGATCTCCCAATCGCTCGCAAAGTCAGTTGTACTTTCTGTGGAGTATGATACACCTTGGCTAACGCGCCGCTTCAGGTCAATCTGCAACCTGTATATGCAACTCGGTGCTCGCGGTGTCTCGGTGCTGTTTTCGAGCGGAGATGGAGGTGCGTCCATAGATGTGCATTTAATGCTGCTAATTACTCAAATCAACGTTTTTAGGCATTGGCGGAGGCCATCCCACCGAATGCAAGAACAAGCCCTTCTTGCCTACATTCCCAGGTACAGCAGTACCGCCATCTATCTTTGTGCATTTTTATATTCATTATATGTTCTCAGGAGTCTGCCCGTACGTTACCGCGGTAGGCGCGACACAGATCGACCACAGCTCTGACCACGAGAAGGGTGCCAACTTCGGTGGCGGCTCCTCCTCCTCTGGCGGCTTCTCCAACTACTTCCCAACACCTGCCTACCAGTCCGCACAGGTATCCAGCTACGTCAAGGCCCTCGGCTCGACGTATGCAGGCCGCTACAACGCGAGCGGGCGCGGACTGCCAGACGTATCCGCCGTCGGGGTGAACTACACGATCGTAGCGGACCAACACGCGGAGCTGGTAAATGGGACAAGCTGCAGCACACCGATGTTTGCGGGTCTCGTGGCGCTGCTAAATGACCGGCTGATCGCAGCGGGGAAGGCCCCGCTGGGGTTCTTGAACCCGCTGCTCTACTCTGCGGGGGGCACGGCAGCGCTTACTGATATCACCGTTGGTGAGTTTTTTCTTCCTTTTTATTAGGCTGTCACTAAATCTGAATCGCGCAGGCAACAATCCCGGATGTGGGACGAAAGGGTTCAACGCGACGAAGGGGTGGGACCCGGTGACGGGACTGGGCACGCCTGTGTTCCCGAAGTTGCTTACTGCGATTGGACTGTAGTTCGCAGTGTTGCAGATTAGAAGATTAGATATTTCGCCATGACGCGATTGCGTTGCTGTGAGGTCTTTGCGATTGTCAGATAACCCATAATTCATACATGGCAACTTGTTTCGAGATGTTGCAGTGAGAATGATCCACCGCGGCACATGATCGTGGCAGGAAGATTGCATACCGGCATAGTCTACGATAATAGGTGGGAAGACCTCAGGATTTGGAGTAGATAGGCAGCACAAGAAACTCGCGAACGCTGCAGGGACCATAACTTTCTGTGTCCCATTTCCTGTTGATACAATTAAGTGATAGCTCGGTCTTCATACACGGAATACATTGAGTTTGCTGTCCCATCCACAACTTGCCAGAACACCTTCCTCGTACAGCGACCAACCGCACCCCACGACGAATTCTGTATGCGGGTCGTGGATGTGCAGCAGATGGGGACGGCCGGGAGGAGGAGTCGTAGTCCATCTGTTTTCAAGCATGTTCGCGTTGGCACTTAAGACAGAATGCTAAGAGAAATCACGTACACTCGACAGGTCATGTCATAGCTGGCAGTAGCGAGGACGTCGGGTCTGTGGGGGCTCCATTGCACTTTCCGCACCGCATATTCGTGTCCCGGGAATTGCGCCTCGCATATACCCCCGACCCCCTGCCCCACATCTGGGCCCAGCTTCACCATTCTGCAGTCCCAGACCTTGACCATCTTGTCGACGCCCGCGCTGGCGAGGACAAATGGCCGATACTTGTTCCAATCCAAGCTAAGGATCTCCGTGCCAGACGCCGGGACTGTCAGCGCTGCGGCAGTTTGCGGCTGTGTGAAACTATTCGCACTAGGGGCATAGGACTGCGAGCGGAGGTCGAAAATCTTGAGTGTGCCGTCTGTTGAGCAGGTCGCGAGGACTTCTGGTTGGTGCGGAGAGAATAGGGCCTGATAAACGCAGGATAAATGGGCGTGAATCGTAGATACTGATCGTGGTCTATCTGGTGTCCACAACTTCACATTGCCGTCCCAGGAAGAAGAAGCGAACGTGTCTTTTTTCAAGTTCGACCAATCGACGGAGAAAACTTCGCGAGTGTGTTCGTGCCATGCGCGTATGGGCAGATCCTATCAAATTGAGCCTACGGGCCAATAGACATCGACCATAATCGCTCACGTTTAACATGATGTCCCAGAGCTTGATCGACCCATCCCCAGAGCCCGTGACAAGCTGATTCTCGTGTATCTCAGACCATGCAACATCATAGACCCCATCTTGTGTGTCATAGCTGGACCCGATTATTTTGTGAGCAGACCCAGAGCAACATGATATCTCCCACGCACTGTTTCTCCAAGTGAAGCCCTGGATGACCAGTGGGCCCTGGGGTCACGGATACCAGATGCAATCGTCCATTTCCAACAAGCCCGAAATTTGCTGAAGATGCGAGGGCGAGGCGCGAGGTGTGGAAGGGGGACCAGGCTAAAGAGTAGTGCGCGAATCCGGGTGTTTGTAGGACCGATGGCGGCGCGTTCATCGTGAGCAGTGACTAAGGACCTTCCGCTCCGGATTATCAGTGCTCTGAAGTTTCTTTGCGCTAGAACGGTCTGTCTCTAAGACGAACACATCGAGGTGGAGAACCAAGAAATAGACTCTCGCGTCGCATATGCGTATCTCTGTTCCGACTATCCCACTTGCCGTATTATCAAATGCCAGCACAACCAAGGTCATCACACCTACCGAGGCTATCAACCGGATAGCAGCGTTCTTAGGAGCGGGAAATGTCACGGTGCTCACAGGAGCAGGCGTATGTGCTTTCATTCCACCCCCTTTCTTCTCGCTGACAACCCACTGTCCCTGTCAGGTCTCCGTAGACTCTGGTATACGAGCATATCGCGGCGAGGACGGTCGATACATGAATCCCAATTACAAGTAGGTGCATATGCCTCGAAAAAGCCATCAGCATTGACGTGTTTGCAGACCTATCTTTGTAGGTGTAATCTGTACGAACTAGCATTATCATTACTGACCATAAGCAGTATCATGAGTTGGTAGATGAGACAAAGAAAGGATTTGCATTTAGGTATGCTTGCCTATTCAGCCTTTATGAAAAGATATGTTTGACATGAACCATTTCAGACAACGTTATTGGTAGGCTAGTCTACCTCGTTTCGACGGGGATGTGTCTCACAGATCCTCAGGCTTAGATCTTACCTAGGCTACCCCCCAGTCCGAGATGCACTCCCGAACACCACACATACGGCACTTGCAGCACTACAACATACCTCTGTAGTTTCCAAACTCATCACCCAAAACGTGGACGGCCTTCATTTCAAGGCACTTTCACACTTGTGGGACATGTCCAAAATGCAATCCTCCATGTTGGAACTACATGGAACACTGCATGTATGTGCTACCAAAATTCTTTACTGTCCCAACAAGTTCTTACTCGCGTGTGTCACAGAAAGTGCGCTGCAGACGCGGGCATGTAATGGATCGCGATGTGTTTCAAGAGTTGCTCTCGAGTGCGAATCCTAAATGGAAAAAATTCGCTGATGGCATGGATTCTACTGGTAACCAGCCGCGCACGAATCCAGATGGCGATGTAAGTGCTGCTAGTCTTATTACGCTTACGATCTTGGACCGATCTTTCCATTCTCAGGTTGCCGTCGAAGGCGTTTCGTATAATGACTTTGTAGTTCCTGAGTGTCCATCTTGCTTGCAAGAAAATCATCACAATCAGAATGTCAGTGCTCCCACTCATCCCAGCCCCAAAAATTATTGAAGGTCCACGAACTCTACCAGCACAAACCAGAAGTAATTTTTTTCGGGGAGTCCATCCCAAAATCTGTGAAAGATAGATCGTAGGTCCTGCTGTCTTTTACCATGCACATCACCACCCACATCCAAGCAGGTTGCTACACGTTGAACAAAGCGGCCGGCTTCTCATTATCGGAACTACCCTTGCCACATACTCCGCCTTCAGGTACCATTCTTTCTTTACATGCTGCAACCTTCCATTTAATACTCATACCTCGCAGCTTAGTGAAACGAGCTATTGAACTCAAAAAACCCGTTATGCTTCTGAACGCCGGACCAACTCGCGCCGATAATCTCTCTGATATTGAGAAAATTGATATGTCCACCGGAGTAATAATCAGAGATGTTGTCAAACAAGTACTGTCAGTGCCTTTTATGTTCTTTGTGCTAAGACATCACTGAACGCCTCAATAACAGAGGGGCCACTGCATTTACGGATGCCGCCGTGCGCGACCTACTTTCAAGTGGAGTCGTAAAACCCCCTATAGACGATGAAGATAGATCACCACGGGCAGCCGGATGAACATGGTACTCTGTGCTCCCATAAAAGCAACACGTTTTGATCATTGTCGCACTGCCTGCAGCGAGTTGCAAGCTCCTTGACCTCCATTACGAAAACTTTCTGGATATTTCGGCAATCGGGCCTGGGGCCGAAGAATATTATCAGAAGCTATGCTGCATTGCGGTCTAGGGTACTCGTCCACAGCTGCTCAGGAAAACGCCCAAGCACGTATGGGCGGTGTCAACAATATGATTCAAGTGTCACGAACATACAAGATAACAAAAAAGTAATAAAGTGAAGTATAAGCCTAGGCAAATATAGAGAGGTTGGGCTCTTTAAGGCATAATTCAGCGCATCCATCAGCGGAGCGGGCGCCGGGGCATCTCAAAGGGGGACAAACAAAGAGCTGCTGCGATAATTTACAAATCATCTGGTGTCATTGGTGGCGCCAGCGACGGTGCGATGATGTGGTCCGTCTGAGATCCGACGCGGTCAATGGCCATGATTTGCACTGGCGAGGTCCGATCGCACGGCGTGCATTTCCTATCTTCGGCTGATACAGGAGGGCAGGCTATTTGCACCACCAGGTGACCGTTTATGTTCAAGAATTCGCTGGAGCAGAGTGACAACTCGTTCACTCGAAGACGCACTTTCTCCACTTCAATGCTGCTTGTATTCCACCAGGGATTGTCATCCTCGCCATGAGACTCTGGTTCTGAGCCGCTAATATCGTCGCTATCCGATGTAAGTGATGGCGTACTGGAGCCGGACCTTGCGTATGATTGCGAGGCTTTCTGGCGAGTATTAAAGGTGCGAACGCCGTGGGCGCGAGGAATCTAAATTTCCACCAGGTGAGCTCAGAGTCATACACAAGGCTTATATGTCGGCAATGTGATGAGAAAATACCTACCGCTCCTTGCAACCTCCGTCTGACACCGACCGACTGACCTGTTTGACAAGCAGTATTTGTGGTTCTGACTTCATTTGGGTGGCCGTGCATAAGTTTGGTGTCTCGAGAGCTATGTCTATCTTAGTTGCCAAGTAGGATCTGTACAGCGCAGGCAGCTCGAAACTTACTTAGAACACGAATGCTCAAATAAAGGGGCCATTAAAACACTCTTCAACCGAACGTTTGTACTCTCTTCTTTGCTCATATGCACCGTGGGCAGGCGGTGCAGCCCAATATTACTGATTGCCATTAGCATCAACATGCATATGGAATGTGGCAATGACGACAAAGACTAACCTAGCCCGGTACGGCCTACTGTATGGCGTATATCTAGTCCTTTCTTTGTATAGCACTCGCTGTATGGTCTTGTCGATGATGGATGGCATTGATGATCTGGTCAACTCATTCAAGCTGCCCATATGACTTCGTCAGAAATATTGACAGGGTTAGCGGAGCTGATGCTTACATCTGGCGATCGTAGTCTGCAAGGGTCATCTTGGGGGACCAATAGTCTGAAAGAATTGTAGAAAAGGATATAGATGGGAAGCAGGACAAAGCAAGAGCAGCACTGGACTGGAAGCTTATAACAACACTGCTAGACAAGGCGCCACATTGCCACCATCATCACGTGTGGAAAAAGTCAACCTCCCACCAAGGTCTTCCGTCACAGAGCGTTGTACATGCATTGTATATGCTCTCTTGGTATGCCCCGTGTCTTCCTGATTCCACGGAATCGTGAAACGTATCAAATTGCGGCGAGGCAGAAACTACACTCTCGAAGGTGAGGAAAATATTGCCTCTGCTAGCAATCGTCTGGTAACGAGTGAGTTTTGCACGGTGACGGAGGCGACAAACACGATACTACGGGGACCCACCTCACATTCTGGCTGACAACATGTATATTTTAGCGGGCGACTATGAGCAAAAATGAAGAGCCATGAACGGGGAAAACAATGGTATAAGTGAGGGTCGATAGGTATATAAGTCAGCCAAAAGTAAGCCAAAAGAGAGATGGATAGAAGACATATGGACATCGAGAGACAGTATGTATAGTTAGATGACATGGTTACTGAGCGGGAGGGGTCCCCATCCCTTGGCGGAATCCTGTCATGAACGCCTGGAAGGGCATCATGAACCATCCCCAACGGCCAGGAGCGGGTCTGTCCTCCGGCTGGTAGCTCTCTTTTCGAGCACGATTTTGAGGGTGGGATTCTTCGCCTTCAGCATCACCCTCGCGAGGCCGTTTCAGCCCGACTTTGGGTGAAGTCCCGTCGGAAGCAACAACAGTGTTATCTGTAGAAGCTATGGACTCAGGAGACGGTACTTGATGTTGCGTGGGTACAGGAAGCGACCTGCAAACAAAAACGAACATGATCAGCCTCAGGCGTCACCCACAGTCCATGAGGCACTCACTCAGAGCACTGCGTCTTGTGTTGCTCCCATTTGGTCAAATCGTATTCCACATCATGACCAAGGGCCACATCTTCACGGCATATCGCGCATTCGACAGTGTATGACTCGAAAGCCTTGACCTGTGGGTCATTGACCAGCTTGAGCTTCCGTTGAGCGGCTGTGACGCGGCTACTGGGACTACGATAACCCGGTGAGCACATAGCGAACACTGTAATAAGTGTACGTGTGAACCCACAGCAAGTTGTTGCAAGAGCGCTTGTGCCGGTTCCAATTATATAGTGAGTATGCTGTATGTGTGGATAGCTTGATCCACCTATGACAAAGCTTGCACAAGACCTGGTGAGGCTCCACGGTGTCGACATTCGGATCACCTTCAACTAGAGCCTGCCTCTCCTGTGCACTCCGTTTGATGGATGCTACTGAACGGGCCACAGAAGAAGCCGCCACAGAAGAACTGCCGTCGCAATCATCCTCCTCCTCTTCCTCCTCCTCTTTGGATCTGCTACCAATTAGTCGCTCCCTAAAAATAACTCAAACCAGCACGTACGGTGTTTTTTCCGCTTGGCTGTCACAGCGCGTCCTATGTTTGAGCCACACACCAACAGCATATGTTTGTTGCTTTCCTAAGTTAACCCATCTATCACAGTTCTTGCAAAACGCCCGGTGGGGTTCCAAATCACCGCAGTGGATGTGGCTTTGAATGGCTTGGATGCGCTGGGCAGGAGTTGTGCGGGGCCTGGTGACGCTTTTCGCAGAGTCCGGGACGGAGACGCCGTCATCCATGTCAGGAGTTGATTGCCTAACAGAAACGAAGTAGGTTACAGATATGGCTTGCGGCTGCGAACGTGTTGATTACCTTATTGATCCTAAGGACTTCAGGGACTGAGAACGGTGGTGCTTAGCACTAGAAGATATAGGTTTCGGGGAAGATTTAGGCGATTGTTCCATGCGAAACGAGCTCATCGACGCGTTTTTGCCGTGCTGGAGGGATGGGGGTTTCATATTGGAGACCCCTGGGCCAGTATGCTTAGGCGAAGGTTCAGGTCCAGGCAGACTGTGTAGAGGGTCGGTTTGGGTGCATAGGAAGCGGACTTGAGAAGACTTACTGCACTTCTACTTTCTTGGGACTTCGACCCCGTATTACGTCCTGTGCATTGCGCCAACATTTTCAAGAGCCATATTTTTAACAGCGGGTGGGGCGCACCTTTCGCAACAAGGGTTTTGACGACTGTTCATTCTCGCTCGCAGACTCTGCTTCAGACATATCTCTATTCATGAAGCCATGTCAGCTATGACAAAACTATGTATATACATAAAACACTTACTCGGATTGTCTTGAGGCGGTGGGCTTCTTCTGCAGCCCGCAAAACGCGTCAATTGTACTCTCGATAATACTAATAGGCGATCGAAACGAAGTAAGTACCTTCGAGCTGCCAGCGTAAGTCTTCTTTACGGATGGTACCCTGGGAGCGCGTGTCAGAGGAGCCATCTCTGAGCAGAAATATGGCGGATGTACCGTTTGAAAGATGAGAGAGGGTCGTCCATTGAGACTTTCAATGCCGATGGTCAACGTGCATAACACGAGGCGAGGGACCGGCGCTTGAGTTTACTACTGCTTTGACCCTTTCTTTGTGAAACTACCGAAACTACCCTGGAACAAATCTCCTCTCAAATTGTCTCAATAAACTACAAAGTCAGATCCAATTGAACACTTTGGCACTTGAATAACATCATCTAAACGCGACCCAGAGAGTCCATGGCACGAGGATTGAAGGAAGCACATAGCGGGTGCCTTTGGGAGACTAAGTAACTGTTCCGCCTCACATAAATTCACATTCAAGATATCGGTGCTATGGGATTGGTGTATACCCTGCATTCGACGTCAGCTGCTGCCAATGGCAGCGCCGCTAGCGTGAACGTGTTCGCAAACATACTGGACACCCTTCAAAATACCAGACACAATCGGCACCTCGAACAATCATGTCTACACAGGTCTACACCCAGAGTGAAGAGATCGATCGGCGACAGTAACTATCGTATAATTCGGTTGCCTATCGAGCTTGAACACATTTCAGATGTGTCGGGAGCGGTCAAGTGGGTATGTCTCATTAACTCTGAAGAGGAGGGTCAGTGTCAGGTTGTAGGAGTCATCCAATGTACGCACCGCACAACTGAAGCAACACGGCTCTCCTAACAAGCCACTTGGCAGTTTTCAGTCATATCAAGTTCAACAATGCAGCAGAGAACGGCTTTGGGGATTTTCCGGGTGCAGGTGGTACTGGTAAGTCGTATATGAACGATTCTTAGATCATCAATAGCAAACTCTGCCAGCTTAGTGACCAAGAGAGCGCAGAATGGGAGGATTGATCCTGCCGAGCTGATGCACAGCGATGTTGAGGGTTATTATTTATTTATTTAGCAAATGGTATAAAATATCTGCGGCCAGAACATTGGGCCTTCTATCCTCGACGTGCTGCTACTGGCCAATGTATACAGTGCTCTCAATGTGCTGGCATATGCGAGCTGTAATCAGGTATCGTTCTCAACAGGACCATCAGCGAAATTATAACCAATCCCTCTCGCCACCGCCATTAAGCTGCACCATGGATGCTTTTAAGGATTCTCAGGTAATGATTGTTAAACCCAGCTTTTTCCTGTGGATATCTTGATAATTCGCTATGTGCTATTTTTTCCTTTGATATATTCTCCCGTCAAACTCATTTCTCGCAGAAGCTTGGGGAAAATCCTGTCGTCAAGCCCAATATATGTATCTCAAGAAAACGATCTCGTGTATTTACAGGCTCTCTATGAATGATACATCCTCATTATCAGGCAACAACGGCTTTCACTGCTGCAGCAGCGCCCTGTGCCACAGCCTTTAGCCGCGCCTTCTCCTCCTTCTCTTTGCGCTGCCTCTCCACCCAAAATTCGACTTCATTCGCTGCTTCTATCGGTCGAACTTTGTAAGCCATAAGATATCCTTGCAGCGCTGCCATGGAGAACTCGCGCTCTGGGATATGGCTGGAGAACTTGGCCGCAAGATCATTCACTTGGCGACGCGACAGGACAGGCGCTCGAGTACGATGTGAATTGCCATTGTAAGCAGGGGTATCGACAGAAGGAGGGGGTATAAGGGGGGTGGAAGCAGCGAGGACCGCATCCTCTTCTTTGGGGAGGTCGACAAGAGCGATGACAGGCGACCCTGAACCGGGAGAATTATATCCAGAGTCTTCGGCAGATTCATCCTCAATCTCGTCGCCAGGGAGGTAGAAGCACTTAAACATCTCGCTCGCCTGCCACAAGCTAGCCAGTTTGAACTCGACGTGGAGGTCCATCCTGCCAGGCCGGCTGAGCGCCTGATCAAGAGCCTCGTACTTATTCGTCGTGGCGTAAAGAAGGCGGCCGTCATGTGCTCCGATGCCGTCAATCGCGTTTAACAGTCCAGATAGGGTTATGCGACTGGCTGTTGAGCGAGGGCCGGAGGTGGGTGGAGGAGGCGGGGGCTGAGTCTGAGCTTGTGCGCCAGTAGCTGCCGGCCCGGTGGACGAGAGGTCACGGCGTTCCAGGCCGCCGTCCGCAGAGAATGCAGCGTCGATGTCCTCCATCAGGGCAATGCATCGCTCTGGCAAATCGCTGATCAGCTCTGCTAACGCTGAATCATCAAGTCCTGCACGAGACAGAGAGATGACATAGACATCGAGTCCCAGCTCTCCTGCAAGACTATGTATCATGGATGTTTTTCCCGAGCCGGGAGCACCATAGAGGAGATAACCGCGCCGGAAAGGAATACCTGGGGCAGCATGTCAACACAGGTGCTAGTTTTGGATGTATCCGTAAATACATACCGCGATCCGCATACCAGGTCTTGCTGCTCAAAAAGTCTTTTGCATCGTCGATTAGAAGATCTTTAATACCCGGATCCAGGACTATAGATTTCAGTGGACGTTTTGGGCGGGATGCAACGTGTCTCCAATTGTTGGTCCTATCAAAGCTATAAGTAAATAACCTTTAGAGTGTGTGAATTCAAGGCACCCACGAATCGGAAATGAAGATGGAGATGTTATGCTCTTCAGCCGCGAGGTATTCGCGCTTCGCTTCTAGGAGGAGGCTATTCAGAAATCCATGATCCCGTGTCATAATGCTGCACATCGGCCCGTTCAACACCTGACTTGTCAACGTAAAGTTGGAAGAGCGTACCTAATCTGCAGAGTATTCTCCGCGTGACCGTAGAAGCCCGGCTGGCCCTGAGTTCTTGAAATCTGAATCCATCGGCTTTTATGCCAGATAGAATAAGTCGTGGAGAGGGAGGGCAGATATGCCAGTTTACGGCTGCTTTGCGACGTGATTGCGGAGGAATCCTCGCCGGGGACAATGATAGCAGAACTGTTCAGCCCAAAGTTCGAAGTACTAATTTCAACTTCCCGGGCTTTTTCTGCCAGGAAGATTATCAGCCGCAGTTTTCGCTATCTTGGAGCACCGCCAGGGGTAAAATAAGCTTACTCCACCCGGGCTGCTTGGCGAGCCAAACCATCATCCAATCGTAGCTACAATCTTCTTCTTTGAATTGCGCGGTGATGAAAAAAGAGTCTATGATGGTGGACCAGATGATAGACGAGAAACGGCGGAAGGCCTCAAATACGCTGCCCAAGAGGAGTAGCTTGAGCCAATCACGTAGGCCGGGGAGAGATAGCAAAAGGGAAAATAGGGCTGGGAGTGATGCTGGGAGCTCTGGAATCTGTGTCGCTGTAGCAGCGACAGAGGTCGCTGCGGGTGGCACACTCGAACTTGGCGTGCTGGTGGTTATGTTGGCAGGAGTGGCCCAGATGCCGATGAGTTGTTGGATCATCGCCGCCATGATTGGAGAGGTTTTGGCGGGCGCTGAAGGGTAGGTTTGTATGTACGACTCCGTGGCACGAGTGCTTTAATACGCTGACAATCTCGGAAATTCGGGATCGGCAGCGTTAAGCAAATGAGATTGGCTTCGCATCGTGACTCGTGCTTTGTCTAGCCGCCGCAGTCCCGCTCAAGAACGACTCACTTTGTGTTGCCACCGCTCAACTAGGCAATCGAGGTTATCTAACAAAGAAGCTAGGGCATGGAGGACTTGTGGAGAACGGTGATGCTGTGAGTTGCTGTGAGAAATACCGAAGGAAGAGCGGCGCTTGATACCTTAAATGGGCACCGTGGCATCGCCTTGAGCACTGCCTTGAGAGGGCGGCTTGCACTGCTCCCGCCCCTTGCTCCCTTCAACTCTCTTCAACACCCTCGTCGCCTTCTGTCCTTGACTCGAACGTCTCGCAACCGAATTTCTTTGTTGAAAATGCTATCCACTTGCGTTCCGGGCCATTCTGTCATCTCGCTTAAGGCTACAGCTCTCCATGCGACCCTGAAATCAAGTCCGCGCGCCTGGATGACATATGCAGTGGGAGCAGGTGGAGGCCTGTCTCGGGGATCGAGCCCCCGAGCATGGCATGACTGAGCTATGGGCGCTGGAAGCTTGGATGCAATCGCGATCAGATCATGGCGCAAAGATGAGGCCAATCATGCCCGCTGCGAACAAGTATATTGATTATTATCGTTTCTGGGCTCGCCCGCAGGACTCCCAGGCTGATACGTTACACACTTGAGCACGATCGATATATTCGTTCAGGCAGCCGCGTTCCGCGATAGTCGCTTCATCAGGCATACCGGATTGCTTAAGCCGGGCCGCCTGACCTGCGAGGTCATCAGCAAAAACCGGCTCATTCAGCCTTACAATTCAAACAATTGGACGAGGATAAAGCCTCAGCGCTCAGACAGATCAGTCCGCTATACTACTTTATTGCGCAACGGCCCTGCCAAAAGTTTCTCTGATCCGGCCGTCCCGTTTTCAACTGACAACTCGCGGGGCCTACTATTATCAAACTCGTCCCATGGTGCACTGCATTTGCTGCATTTGCATGCCTTGTTGCTGACGCGGATTTCTACGCGCATTGTGGGTCAGATTGTTACCTGGAGATCGATATCATTTTGTCAACTCGTTCATCACTATCAGCCCTTTCCCAACTACACAAGACATGCTGTACGCAAGGCCGAGGCGATACGCCGGCACGAGAAGGCAACAAAAGTGCGACCAATCTGACCTGTGATAATGTGGATAGATCAACAAAAAGGATTTAAGAACTGAGATAGGAGCTGACAGATGAGCTGGCTGAGTAGCGTTTGGCGAGGAAAGGTCGAGGAAAAGGGACCACCGCCAGCCCCAATGGCAGCACTGCCCGGCGGAAATTTTCCTAGAATTTGCGAACACATACTTTTTCACTCAGCTAATCCACTAAAAAGAGTACGTCCGACTTTCTCAAGCGTTCTACGTAAAAAATAACGTCGTGCTGATGCCCACCAAGGTATCTATGCCGTATAAACGGCCGAAAATTCAAATCGAGGTTTGCACTTGGCCACATCTGCAATACTCAATTCGATGGCTCGAGTCACGATCGGTTATAATGCATCGTCAAAGCGCTGGTCGATTTCTTGGGTCTGAGATGTTTGAATGATCTTCACTCGCTCCTCTTAGGGTTTGAGGCTGCTGCAATCGGAATTTGCCGTCGTCTTTGCTTGATCGTACTTTGAAGCGCTATGAGGTGCTGTTATATGATCTTTCGTACAGGCTGCTGGAATCCAGACCCTATACCAAGCGCCAGTGGTATCTTGTCTCGATAACCATATGTTTTTGTCGGGCACACTTAGCCTGACCAGACTGGGATCGACAACAATGCAAAGATGACGTCGTACATGCGTTGTGACGAAGCATCGCGTGAGATGTCGCTCCTGGCTGATAGCTTGATGAAGATCGATTACCATATGCATTGATATTGTCCTTTTGGCGACTCTTTTGGCACAAAATATTCGCACCAAGCCTATAGCTAGATCTGGGAACCAGTAATTGATGGCTTGGTTTTCAGAAGTTGGAACGTGCCGATCTTGGTTGCGTCGAGCTGGAGAACATTCCCGTGACCTAGCCACGCCATGATCAACAAAGAATTCACACAGCCACGAAAGTCCAGACTATAAAGTCAGCCAACTTCCCGCCTTTTAGCTCCTTCATTCTTGGCTTCGCACACCCACATATACCCCTCATTTCGGAGGTCTACTTTTTATCATCGTACTTCATCTCGATGGTGTTCCTGTCCGACTCAAAATTGCTTCGATCTCAGTGCCTGCCAATGGCCTGACGGTACGTCCATCATCGTATCTTATCCCGCCAGCGTTGCTCATTCATACCAACTCCCAGTAATTTGAGGCACCACTCGCTGGCCGATGTATTACATCTGGCCCTGTCATTAACCATCTTTCGTCACCGTGCCATTCTCCATCACCCATGTCGCACTCCCACTTAAGCGGGCACCAGTGGGGTTCCTTCCCTGTCAGCCGCATTCGACCTACCAAGTATGTCTTAAGGCTTCCCTCCCGCTCGTGCGTCGTGTTTATTAATCCATCAGCAGCGCATTCTTATGGCGTCCGCTGCTCGCCACCGACCGGCCCTCTCAACACGCGCCTTCGCGCCATCTACCCGCGGGCCTTTGCTACAAGACAGCTGCACCGGTGCGATTACAACACTGAAGTGTGTTTCCCATTCTTTCTCCTAACCTTCCATGCTCATCCGCATTATTCACAGATGATTGGCATCGCAGCGCCAGCTGGCTGCTCGCTTGCCAATACGCTCGGACGAGGCGGGGATTGAAACGTTCTGAGCTTGACTCAGTTGTTCCCTCGCCTCGCGTGTCGAGCGCCTGCCTTGAGTTGCGCAAGCAATTCAGCAGGGTACCGCTGGTACGCTCGGACGAGGCGGGGATTGAAACGTCCTGAGCTTGACTCGGGGGTTCCCTCGCCTCGCGTGTTGAGTGCCTGCCTTGAGTCGCGCAAGCGATTCAGCAGGGTACAGCTGGTACGCTCGGACGAGGCGGGGATCGAAACGTTCCGAGCTTGACTCGGGGGTTCCCTCGCCTCGCGTGTCGAGCGCCTGCCTTGAGGCGCGCAAGCGACTCGGCATGGACACCATGGAGGTACTGCACCAATAGACTTGCTGATCGCGCAAGCTTCTACACACCGATGCCATATCGCATCTAAACGCGCTGTTCGCTGCAAGCGCACTAGTAGGGGAGGGATATTCGGAAGGGGAGATGGGCGGTGGAACGGGGGATCATGTCGATATATTCTAGTACTCGAGTACTAGACGGGCTGCAACGTCGCACTTTGTACTTGTGCACCAGTGGAGCATAGCATTGTTTCTCGAATCTTCAAAGTTGCGCACTCGTCTTGCCTGGAATTTTGGTACAAGAGCAGCTGGTTCCTGAATCCTGTAAGGCCAATCAAAATTGTTTTAGGTCTATTCAACATGCGAGCCCTTGATATTTACGGGCTGCAGCGCAAATATATATGTACAACTTGAACACAGCGCAGCCTAGCTGGAGTGAGTGACGGCGGCATTTGACATTCAAGTTGGGCGCCTCCGCGGATCCTTCAAGGCCCGTGTCCTTGCCTCGTCCGCCTCAGTTCTCCGCACTCAGCCTGCACTGCACTAAATAGTCTGCAGCACATGACTCTGTTGCCTTCAGCCTTCGGTCCGCGAGTTTGGAACAGCCTTGAAATGAAGACAGTTTGAGGCGCACTGCTGTAAAAGTGGGAAAGCTTCGGCGTGCTCAAAACTTGATGGCTTCATGATTCAGCGGAACTAAGCTACAATCATTTGGCACGATAGAGCAACGCTCACCGTATCCGACCCTGCGCTTTTTTGACTCGAATATCAAACCTTGCAAGATAAACCAAGATAGACATTCATTCGTCATCTTTACTTGAATATACATCCACTCTTCTCCAGTTTCAAAATGGCGGAGATATCGGAAAGGGAGGAAGACAGAACGGTCGTGGTTCGCAAACCTCCCACTGGCACTTGTTCTGATGCTGACTTTCTGACTATCGCTTCAGAGATTCAACACGCACGGTACGTTGGGTGGAACAGTGAACAATATCCATGGCCATTACATCGAAGGCAATCACATCGCACACCAGATCATCATCCACTTCCCACCTGTATCCACCTCTGAGCGGGGCCAGGTGCTCGAAGATATCCGCAAGGCTTACTCAATACCACCATTCATTCGAGAATACCCATCGACTCATACCCGCTCCCATTCAGACATACGCGAGAATGCGGTCACCCGTCTGTCCGGCGAAGCTAGCTATCCATCCGCCGAGCGCTCGATCATCGAGGTCCGCGTGATGATTGAGATGGTGCGCACAATGATGGCCAATCCAACGCTGTGCTCCTCTGCCAATCTTCCGGAGACGCTAGCCGCTCTTCAGCGGGTTCTATTCTTGACAGAACTGGCTGTCGATGCCTATCGACATACGCCCTTGGCAGAGAGCCTAAGTCGCGCGATCGCTGTACGGGTAGTAGAGCATTGCCGCCAACTTCTGCAGGAACTGCTCAAGAATCTCTCGAATTACCGTCATATACTTTCTGAGGCCGTGTTATACTTCATACAAAGATATGTTCTCCGAAGGTTGGGTGAAGCAGGCATGGCCCGCGTGGTGGATGCCAGGCTCCGGGATTGTCACAAGTCATTTGCTGCATGCCTCCTTGCGCTAGGCCGGTGAGTGCATATGAATATGTTTGTTCCACTTCGCTGAAGATTTCATTCAGTGCTGCGTGGCCAGAACTAGAGCGAGGATCTGGTCAAGAAACGCTCAATCGTCTCGCAGAATTCTATGCTCTACTTGAGCTCGAGTCGACATCTCTGCGACATATAACTGTCGACACGGTAACCGTCGTGAGCCATCTGGGAATTGAAATGCCCGTACCTCTGATTTTCTGCAGTTCTTGGCCGGTAAGACTGCGCGTCATGGATAAATTTCGTGGAACTAATGTCTCGCTGCAGGATTTCCATACTGTAATATCTGGTTTCTGTAGAGACTCTGCAGGGTATTCTTTCATTCAGCGAGGCAATTATAGGATCTTGAACTCGGAAGACGATCGCGCCATCTCCCGTGCGGATATTGCCACCTCGCTCGGGCCAGGCATGAAAGTCGAAATGAGTATTGTGCTTCACCTCCAAGCGGAAGGGAGCTTAGGAAGCCAATCACATACATGTCCACGTTGTAAACATGTGAATCGAAAGATCGTGACTGCTAGTGGATGGCTAAGCTGGTGAGTACTAGTAGCACATTGACGTTGTAGGCGCTATACTTAGAATATGTAGCCGGCAGTGCGGCGGCAGATTCCACAATTCCTCTGATGACGACAGTATCGTCTCCCCAGAAGTGTACGTTTTGAACACCATCCAAGATTTTTCCTTAAGCTGAATTGACGCCTAACCCATCAAAGTGGGACTGTGAAAGCAGATGTAACACCACAAGATATCCAGTATTTTTGCAGGATAAGCGTACTCCAAGATCCTGCCCTTGAAATGGAAATTGTTGGGGAAGATGGTGACACGGATGACTTCACTCGAACGCAGGTTCTGCGACTCTTATCGTTGAGAGAGAACGCCGAAATCTGGATTTACTGATCTCGGGGGGCTTATCTTGATTGGGATCTGACCTTGGAAGTGCATCAACCCGTCCTGCTATTCGCACTACCACCGCCACCAGCAGTTCCAGTCGCGCACTACTACCGCTTTAATAACGACTCATCGTGCATTACTTCGAAATGGCTCCATATTATCCAGCCGCCATCGATGCAGAGCGGCTCGCATTTGAGTTCTGGGCGGAAAAAGACGCACAAGCAGCTGCAAAGGGCAAGCTACCCTAAGCACGACCGAAGCTAGAGACAAAGCTTCACAAGTGGGGTCAATTTGGGATCAAGTCCGAGGCAATGACCAGATGAGGGGCTTAAGAGGGGTATCGCGTGGAAGAAAACGGCGATTATTGCGTATTGATACGACTAGATAACTAAATTGGTTTTGCTCTGTCTGAGTGTATGGGTGACTCCCTCCATAGACCGGTAGCCAGGTAGCGTGCACCTCGAAGACTGCTCTGGGGCACTTTAGGAGAGTCTCCTTCACCTGGTGGGCGAGCTAATCTCATTGTAAAGGAAGAGCATGGGTACCAGGTAGAGGGACAGTGGACAGCAGTGGAGACGGAGTGTCGACAAATGAGAACGGCCCGGGTTCGCCCTGGGATTCCGGCCTGGGTTTAGTTTCCCCGCGTCGTGAGCGCAGATGTATATTTTCTTGAACGTTATCTCTTGAATATCTATGGTGATATATCAGGGCTAGAGAAAGAATTTTGTATCCACTCTAATGATTTCCGGGACATGATAATGGGATAGAATAATGATGCGAATTGAATGCGGATGGCAAGATGAATGTACATGATCCATACGGCTCACTGTAGTCTACTGCGCGAGGATAGCAACGAGTTGCAGAACTAATAATCCAAAGAGTGAAACCAAGAGAACGGGAGGAAAGCGAGGTTACGACGTGTGAAAGGAGCAGTAGAATGAGGAAACAAAGCAGGCCTGAGATCGGCGATAGTGAGAGGAGTTGAAAGAGAAGAAACACAACAGGGATGAAGTCTATGATAAAGCAGATGGTAGAAACAGTCGATACAAGGTTGATGGTGTTCAAGGGCGAAATGATCTTTGGTCATCTATCACTGCGATGCTCGCGGCTACGGTCGTGGGGCCCCAAAGGTTCGGCTCCCTGTAGATCTAGTCAGGATGAAGTGGTGCGTGTGCTAGAAGATGAAGTTTGAAAACTCACCCAGTTGGGATCACATGACATCGTCACGTTTCGCCAAGAAATCTCGTTCCATAAACTGCAGTTCTGGTTGTAGCAGCAATAAATATTGAGCTGGTCGAGTATGGTGGCCCCAGCCTCCACGCGAGCGCGAAGTTGATCATAAACGAATTGGCCAAGATATGGGTTTATCTGGCCATCGACATTGACTATCAAAAGGGAGTTCAGCGTAAAGCATAGAATGCCGTGTTCGTCGTCACAGAGTGCTTCTACGAAGCCTTCAACCCAGTCCCACGGCAGGTAGATAGAGATTTGTGATAAACCCGGCAAGCGCGCCAACAGGCTGTGCCAAATTTCCACCGACGGCGAGTTGAAGGAAGGTGCCGGCGCACGGAATACGAGAGCAACCACGGTGGAAAGATCGAGCGCAGAGAGTGCAGAGTTGATGCATTCTATAGTCAGTCCATTAGGAAAGTCGATGCAGAGTGAGTAATCCTCATTCCAAGCTTGGGCGTTGGTTCCAATCCCGATAAAAGCGTTGATAATATCAATCTCTAACCATAGGTCAAGATCGCTAGCTGGCCCCAGTTCCCGTCTCGTGAAGAGGGGGGCGCCGCGCGGTACTCGAATTCGAGAGAGCAAATATTCTGCCGTCGTCTGATCCAGCTGCTCCAGGACCATCTTCTGTATATTTTCGAGAGTAATAGCGGTCCAGCTGTCGTTGATTTCGCCACCAATGGTTTCTTGTCCGGTACACAAATCAAGATCACATAGATGGAGGTTCACGAGCATAGGACATCTCCGAAGGAGGTCTGCAAGCTCTCTAACGCTGGGACATGTTGGCGAGGACTCAGAAGAAAGGCTTTCCAATGACAGGCAGGTCAGATTAGCAAAAGCGCTCAAGCTGGAGCAAACTCGAGACAGGAAAAGTTTTTCCATTCGGGGGGCGTGCCATATCTCGATCCTGCCACAAGCCTGTCCCTTAGCACTAAGCTTGAGGAAGGTCAGCTCGGGATAGTGATGACCGACATTCCCCAATAAGCTGGCAGAGCTGTCTGTGTAACCCTCTGCGACAATATTTTGAATCTGGTGGGAGCGATTATGAAGCCATTCGGGGAAGTAGATCGGCGGTAACGCTTGTAAGGGACCACCTGGCACAAGGATGAGAGAAAGAAGACGGTTTTTAAACCGAACGGGAGGGAAGTCATCTGAGAAGCGATCTAAGAATGTCCAGATCGCTGGTGTGTCAAGGGTAATGGCGCGCCAGAGGCGGCACACGTGGCTGAGTATTATGGGCATGGCCAACGCAGACTCCCGGCTCCCGTGATGATATCCAGCATTGTGATGAAGCCGCTCGGAGTTGCAGGATTTCTCAAAGATGAATTTGAGGAGCTCTGGAGCAAGGCGGGATATGGGAGCGTGATCCGGTGATTCAAGTGCCTCGTGTTCGACTGTGCCACCGGGTGCGCATTGGCAGTGGGCGATATCCTGGGGGAGGGCAGCGAGATACGGCAATTTTTCTGAAATAGAACATTGATAAGACATGAATGCTAGGGGATTGCAGACAGTGAGTGTCGTGTCAAGTACAATAATGTAAAACGGTGAAGGACGCACCAATGAGTATACTCGGAGGTGTAACAATATACGAGGTCTTGCGCGATGGGCGAAGTTATCTAGCAAGGGAGGTGTTGAAGAATCACTAAGCATATCAATAGTACGTCCCAACAAGCATTATTTCTTCACCTGGTTTGCGCAAGTCCGTTGTCGACTGGTGGCAACGGTCAGGAAATGCGAAGGTGATGAGTTGGGGGAAAGTTAAACTTTTCGACCAGCAAAGGCTTTTGAAGGTATGAGAGGGTATTCGAGATAACAAATGTCACAATCGGTGAACTCTGCTGGTAGAGGAGAAAGGTTAGAAAGAGAATAACGTTTCGCCGAGCTTGAATTTGTAGCCTGCGGGTGGCCAGTTTCCTTTTCCGCCCACGCCTACGGCTTCAATGTCGACATTATACTTTCCCTTCAAGGGCACGATGAGCTCTAAGTCTATCCAAAATCAGGTCAGCTTCGGTCTCGAGACACGTCCTGCTTTGAAGAAGCGTCAGAAAACCGACCACGTCCGAACCTCTTGAAAAATTGATAGCTCCTCAGACCATTCTTGCTTGGCCTTCAAATTGGGCGCTGATAGCTATTGAAGCTCAGCGTTCAAGGCGGGGTACTACCTACATTCTCGAATATCCCTCAGCGTATCATCCGAGGACTCTATTCAGGTGAAGAGAGAATCACTTACGGGAGCGCTGGCTTTGTCAATGTATGATGCATGATGGGGCACCCCGACTCTCGGATGGGCTCATTCAATATGCACCAAATTACGAGTTTATCCCGGGCGGTTGGAGAGGCTGGTAGCACTGGGCTTCAAAAGATTGGTGAGCATTCAATACTCCCAGTACGAGGACATAAACCGTCCTTGGTATACCCCTTAGGCTTTGGTCTTCGTGGTTTTCTTCATGAAGTCATACTAGGCAAATCTTCCTTCAAGCGGAGCAAAGCGCAATCTTCTTGAATGAACCATGTTGAATACTTTCATTCAGCTTCATATATTCTTATACGAACCGTCTAGAGGCTGTCGTGAGCGCATTGCTGTCCGCTGTCCCGCCGTCCATATCGATGTCAAAAGCACAGCAACCCAAAATCTCGATATCGCATACTACTTCGCCAGGACCGTTTCAGACAGAATATGATGTCCATCGGCCAAGATTCCTGAGGAGCTGTATTTGAGACTTCTGTTGAGCTACTGGCGCTTTGTCTCTGCCATCTGATTGTGAGACCCAATGCGGCAACGCACGGCCCAACGGCAGTCTGTCGCGACTTATCATGGTGAGCCCTCCAAGTTCGCTGTACAAATAAACAATAGAAAGGTTCTCACCCAATTTTGTGATATGGACACCTCGATATCAGCCTGCCTGCCCATCCTTGCACGTCCCCTCCCTCCTCACAACAAGCGCCGATATCGCTTTTGAGAGCCTATCGACAATGCATGGCCCGCTGGCCAGCCCTTGCCTTGGAAATGCATTGTCTGCAGCTCCGATCAATACCCCTACCAAAGTGCGGCAGCGATGAGTAGGCTCGGTGGCCATTGAGCGAGATACAATTCGCATGTCGGTGGCAGCACGATCTCTCCAGACCCAAAGAATGTCGCTGTCGCACAACGCGTCAGCCTAATGATTAATTCCTCTCAATCGAAAAGAGGATTCCGTACCAACGGCTCTCAGCGAGCGACATCGAGGTTGAACCATATGGACACCAAGCCTTTGACTCAGAGTGAGGCTGAGGCACGGTTGAAGCTCTAGACCAACGCCTGCAGCGAATTTGTTACGTTGTGATACCATGGGTCGGTCGAGGCTCAGTAAAACGCAGAAGAAAGAAGAGGCAGCCATGTCTCTGCGAGAACGTTGAATAACTGTTTGCAAGGGCCCGCAGCGCCGTTGTTTCGGTTTGACCTCCGCTAGCCACATTGTACCCGATATTACACAAATTCTATAGGTCGCCAACCAAACACGTCTTACCGTGTAATTTATCCCACCACTGGCACCACCAGCAATTCCCCATCCACCGCTTTGTTAGGGAGCATTTACTTGTCTCACTCCGCCAAAACAGCTTCCATCTCAGCACTGCTAGATCCGAGGCATGAACTTTGCGCCCATCCATCCGGAAGACCTCGTGCAGTACACGGCGTTCTGGACATCCAAGGTAGGTTTCACGTTCACCTCATGTACCACATGGCCGAAATTGCTTTGTTCACCCACTTTTGTGCCACCACCCACATCTGCATAAATATCCTCCAGATGGACCGCTTCTCTCAATTGCACAATGCCTGGCCTCTTACAACAACCTCTCCACATCCTCGAGCTAGATTTTGGAATTCGGGAGCAGATCATGATCTATCCCAACATGAAGAACAGCGTATTTGGGTTGGCGGAGGTCGAGGTTGATGGTGGCCAGGTATGTTGTTCTCTCCTCTCTCATGAGAACACCCGCCGAGTTGAATCAATTAGTTATTTATTCGCGACATGGGTTCGACATTGTGGAAAGGCGTGTTTGTGAATGGAATTCAGATCAATGGCCCAGCGCTGCTGCAGACGGGAGACATTCTCGTGCGTTAACCTCCAGCTTTTTCGTACAATACTTAGTACTTACCGCAATTCATCAGAGCTTTGATCCTGACAACGGCCTGGCAACATACACGGTCACCGTGACTGTTTTTGGCCTCGATGAACGATGATGCATGATTCGACTTTACCATTTCGCCGGAGGACCGATATTCAGATCAAATTGACTTTGATGATCGCCGTCTTTCTAATTCCGAACTTCAAAGACGGCATTACATGTACGCGATGCTCTCTGTTGTAGTACGTATGAATATGACATACCTTCTCTATCACCTCCGCACGGCGTCGTCTGTGTCTTTGTCCAATCCGCGGGGTGGCAACGCAATGTCTTCGGTACATATACCAGCAGCACGATGCAGTTGCCACCATATTTTCTGCTGAGTTCACCGCCGATCAGCTCGATACATGGCTTGATACCACTTACTACATTCAGGGCTTCCCGAAAAAAATGTGGTGCGATAATATCGCTATTTTTATAGCTCTGATCTGTTTGCATCTGCATATAATATGTATTCTTCGGAGTCATGCAACTATTCAGATGGTACACAATGCATGGGAACGTTAATTTTTGTTCACTCTTATCATAACAGTAAAAGCACGTGCAGAACTCGGCGCGCCCATCCCCCTCGAAAGGGAGAAGCTGAAGAAATCATAACATCCTCAGGTCAACTCCCCATCCCCATCCGAGTCGTGCCAGGTGAGAACACCATATCCTCCGCCGTGCTGCCCTAGTTCTGCTCCTCTCTGCTCCTTACAGCCTATACGACCCGCGAGCACATTATCGATGATCACGAAAGAGAAAGAATGAGAAAGCACCTTGCTCCGGCGACGACGGGCAGCCACGAGCAGTCAACACCAACTCAAGTGATAGGGGCTACATAACAGACCACGCGAGAATCACAATTCGGTGGCTATAGCCGAGTTGCTGGCCATGATCGTGATGACCATATTGACCTAGTCTCCCGTAAGCAGACTCACAAATTCGAATCTTTTTGAGAGGGAGGAGGACGATTCGAATATGACCAGTGATGACCTCGCAGGCCCAACTCCTCTACATGCTCGAACGCTTGTTTCACTACCCACATCGTCGAAAAGGAACGCGTGTACTGTTCTCGGCAGACCCACCTTGCTTATGAATACACCACTAACTTCGATTACCTCCGCGTCGGGAGTCCGAGTCCACCTTCGCGAACGACGGACATCCTTGACGTCTGTCCTTGGTGCGATGGACATCGCGAGCCATACGCGTCCTGTTACTCGGGTAAGCTGTGCGTATCCAAATTTATCTATTCTGGTGCATCAGCTCATCCGAGCCTCGCCCAACTCCTTCGCCAACAGAGCATGCATATGTACGGGTGACGCTATTTCAGCGTCGACGAATGAACTGCTTACAAATGTGGCCTCAGTCACAGCCCATGGCCCTGGGTGTGAGGAGAAGGAGACCTTTCCCAAGATGGTGCTGTCAGCGCGTCCGCGGGGCGCCGCGGATTTAGGGCGTCGTCGGTCATTGACGAGACGACGATGTCTAGAGGTAGCTCATGCTGGCATGTCAGCGGGGCCAACGCGTACACCGTAGCAGTACTAGTCATTGGTGTCACGCAGTGGTCTTCGGCCATGATTGCAAGTGGACCACTGGCCGCGTAATTGGTTCGTATAAATTCAGAGTAGCAAACAGGAAGACTCCCCACTGCCCAACATCCTACAATCTCGCAACAAATACACAACACAATCAACTGCAATGTCACAACCCATTGTTCTCATCACTGGTGTCACGGGCTTCCTCGCCCAGCACCTGGTTGCCGCCACCATAGATGCAGGCTTCCGCGTTCGAGGGTGTGCCACTATCTACCTTTTCTCGCCTTTCTCATGCTGACTGCTGTCCAATCAGCACAATTCGAAGCGCATCCAAAGCTGATGCGCTCCTCGCCAAGTTCCCCAACAACTTCGAGACCACCGTGGTCGCCGATGTCGCCACCAGCGACCTCACCGCCGCCGTTAAAGATGTCACCTACATCTTGCGCGCCGCCTCGCCCTACACCTACGCCTTCACCAATGGCGAAGAAGCACTTCTCAAGCCCGCTATCAACGGCACGCTCAACGTCATGCGCGCCGCTCACGCTGCTGGCCCCGCCCTCAAGAAAGTCGTGATCACGTCGAGCTTTGCGGCGATGGTGAACATCCCCGAGGGTGGAATCTGGCGCGCATACGAGTACAGCGAGGCGGACTGGAACCCGTTCACGTACGAGCTGGGTGCTACGCCGGGGATGGATCCGGGCGCGGTTTACTCAGTATCGAAGACACTTGCGGAGCGCACAGCCTGGGACTATGCGAAGGAGAATAACATGAACGTGGTTTCGTGTGTGTAATCTTTGCTTCCTTGATTCTCTTGCATCTGGCTGATACTCTCTTACTAACTTACAGTCAATCCTCCAATGATCTATGGTCCTGCGCTACAAGACTCTGCAACTTCTGCTGCGGCCCTCAACGCATCTGCCGCCACAATCTATCAACTCTTCTCTGGACAGTTGAGCGTTATTCCCGATGACCTTTTGCCCCTGTTCTGTGACGTTCGCGGTACGTGACAGCTGCTCGTCGAATGCTTGGTATATCGATACTAATAGAACTCGTTCTGACCATTTAGATGTTGCTAAAGCCCATGTTCTTGCTCTCCAAACCCCCGCTGCAAACGGTGCCCGCATCCCGCTTTACGGCGGTGGATTCACCTGGGCCCAGGCTGTCGAATATCTGCGCGCCACCCGCCCCGAGCTGCGTGACAGGCTCGTGCCTATTGGCACTGGCAATCCCGCGCCCTCCACGATGTCAACGGTCAGCACGCGTGCAGCTGAGGAAAAACTTGGGATCAAATCGTTCATTGGATGGAAGCAGTCGTTGGATGATACGGTGGACTCTTTGCTGGAGCTAGAAAAGAAGTGGAAGGCTTCTGCTCAGTAGTCAAGTAGCAAATATCTTTCTCACCAATTAGGATTGACTTATCATTCTTGGCATATGCATCGCAATTAGGTCGAGATAGTCTGCAAGTGGCGCGACAACTACAATATGTCTCAGGCCCCAAGGAACGCTAAGGAACGCCGCACAAAATCAAATATCCATTGAGGATCATGGTATTCCCGAACATTCAGCGCCGCGTGTGACATATGGTCGCATGTCCACGCTCGATCGCGCACTCGTCTCCCCTTAAGATCCTTCAAATATGTTATGCGGGTGACGTTTTCCCCCCAACCCGTATTTACATGACTCAAGCGTGCATATGCATCTCTTCAAATCATTTCAGCGACGACGCCAGTCTGAAAGTGACCTTGTCTCTCTGCCGCAAAATCCCATGGAGTCCACTTCACGACCTCGAGCTCGCACCATGTCGGCCATGTCGGTCGAGCAATCCAGGACTACAAACACATGCACGACCGCTTTACTTCCTTCGCCTTCAAATTCCAAAGTACATCGAGCTCGCAGGTCATCAATCTCGTCGATCGAGCAACTCAGGAGCGCGCGTCCCCCTAACGCGAGATCACCCCCGCCCGGCCCTTCCCAGATCGAGCTCGCGTACCACAGCCGGCTCATAGAGCTAGAGGCACAAAACGCGGAGTTGGCTAGGGCCAACGCTTCCTGGGCTGCAGAGCGCAGTTTGTTACAATCAGAACTCAGAGACACGCGCACAGACCTGCATTCCTCACTGCAGTCTTACATCTGGCAGCGCCAGCAAGCGCACTATGATGCCGATGAAATAGTGCGTCTAAAAGGGATTGTGGCACACTACGAAAAGTTGTGGGCGTGTATGGCAGAACTGCAATCAAAGGACGGAGTGCTCGAGCTACTGGTCACCCGTCATGACGCTATTCTAGAACGCAGGAGGCATGATTATCCCGCTATAGCAGACGGTGCGACGTTCTGTGTTCCAACTTCTGATACGGAGTTGGAGAGAGACTCGGAGAGAACTTCCTGGCGGACGAGGGGCATCCCAATGGATGGGAACTTCCTCATCGAACATGGATCAACCACTCGGGGAACTAGGGCCCAGGATATCGTAGGACTTAGTGGTGGTGAGAAACACACTACTGATATCAATTTCCTCAGCTTTCCCTGATCGCACATCCGATAATCTAGTACCCGCCCCTTCGACGTCAACTGAAAGGGACCCCGGTTGTCACCTGGAAACTATCGATGAAACATTGGAAAGAGAGACTTTAAACGAATATTCGAGTGAGTTTGTGGGTTCTTCTGACGATGTGGTTCGTGTTAGCCATGGATTGTAACAAGAACTAGTAATTTAGCACCGGGAACGCTGTCAGTGTTGAGCCTAAGGGTGCGATGATGAAAAAGTCTATCTAATATCTATGTATTTTCCGTTTATAATTTTTTATATTTGTTATACAATTGACAGCCTAGCACTCCCTTATCGATAAAATGTGGTTTGTTGGTCGGTTCATGATCAACCTCAACTTGAATGGCGCGCGTCTCTTGATGAGACGCGCTATCCACGTGGCAGCCACCTGCTTCGCGGCCAGTCAATTCGGCTTTTGCTGCGCTAGCTTATGGTGACGCCAACTCCTTTCCTTCCATCCCCGACCAGCTTTTGATACCCTAATGAATTCAACGGAACCACCGACGAGTGCGCTTTCCAATCTCCAGCTGTCAGAAGAGCACTTGGCGCCCTCAGCGAGCCAGAATGCACTTAATCCGTGGCAGGATGCAGTCGCGCAACCCGAAACTCGCGCCACGGACTTGAATCAGGAGAAGTCTTCGGATTCCACTCAAGAATCGAATGTTGTTGATGAGCGCCCCAGGCAGGAAGTGCTGGATGAGTTCGATCCTTTAGTGGATCGCGAGGAGCTGGCTGCGCGAGAGGCTTGGGCGCGCTCACCGAGCCAACCACCACCACCTGCTCCCATCCCCGTGCCGCAATATGACGATCCAGCGTCAGACACAGGCCACGAGCCGCCAGAGCCGCCTTCTAAGGATGCGTCCCCTGCGTCTCATCCCACACCGCTGTACCCACAGACGAACGCCAGCACGGAGACACCACGTCGAGAATCTGGCTCAAATTTCCCATCCTTTGCTGCCCTGACGCGCAGTTTTATCCCTTCTATCCGCGCGCGACCCCTCTCGATTGATTCAGCCAAGCCTGTACCCTCACCCTCTGCATTGTCCGCGCTCGCGAAGCAGCAGGATATACCACCCCATGATCCTGAGAACAGTTCTGCTGTTGATGGGCCTAGCACGCCGACAGGAACTGCTTCACCCCGCCCCGGGCGCGAAAAGGATCCCCAGTTCGATTTCCAGAAGTTTTTAGATCAGATGAAGATGAAGCAAGCAGAGCCTGTCGCGAAATACCTGCGATCGTAAGTGTCCCCTTCTCGCAAAATGAGCGCCTACTAACCTGCACATATAGCTTCTTGAGCAATTTTGCAAAACGCACGTTCACCGTCAGTGACCAAGTCAAGATCATCAATGATTTTCTCAATGTGAGCTCTCTGGGATGGTGTACGAACCAGCAGAGACTGATACGAACTAGTTCATCTCCGTCAAAATGCGCGAGACAGATGTGTGGCGAAACGCGTCAGACGCTGAATTCGACAATGCCATGGAAGGAATGGAAAAGCTTGTTATGAACCGTCTGTACGATTTGTGCGTTTTCTTTGTTTCCAGCTCTGCCGCATCAGCCTAATTTTTGCACAGCACATTCACCCCTCAAGTCGCGCGAATGATCCCACCACGGCCTATTACAGCAGACGACCTCGAGCGCGATCGCGTCCTCTCCCAGAGAGTCGGTCTGTTTGGTTGGATAGAAGAGAAGCATCTTGATGTCCCCGAGGGTGAAGGGAGCAAGGGATTCCTCATGTTTGGTCAGCAAGGTACGCTACTCAACCTGCACTTTGGCCATGTGCATACATTGATCGCGATTCTCAGAGTTGTTGAAGATCAATCACTATAAAGCGCCCCGGGACAAGCTCATTTGCATATTGAACTGCTGCAAGGTCATCTTTGGTCCGCCCCATGTCCCCTTGTTGCACTTCATCGGCTGAGCCAGCGTCTCTGCAGGCCTGATTCGACATTTACACAAGGATGAAGGCGCAGATTCGTTCATACCAATCCTTATCTTTATTGTGTTGAAGGCGAATCCAGAGAACCTACTCTCAAACGTCGAGTACGTATGTCAAACTTTTCATTGGGGCCCATCTTACCTCCCATCCGCTGTAGATTTATCAACCGATTCAGGAATCCCGCGAAGCTGCAGAGCGAAGCAGGCTACTATCTATCCAGTCTTGTAGGTGACCCGTCGCTTACAATTCAAGACACGAGGCTAACTCGTGTGATGTATAGATGGGTGCCGTGTCGTTTATCGAGACAATGGATGCTACATCATTGTCCAGCATTACGCAGGAGGAATTTGAGAGGTATGCGCGACTACCGTATTTTCACATTCCCGACTAACAAACCATACTAGGAATGTCGAAGATGCCATACAGTCCCTTCCTCCATCTGAGCCCAGCACTCCGGCTCCGTCAACTCCAGTGCGGCCATCAAGACCCTCTACACCAATCCAGTCTCCTCGTGCTGGCGAAGAATCCGCACAACCACTCGCACTTTCTACGCCTGCGCAGACACTAGGGGAGGACGCGCGCCGGCTTCTGCAAAAGACGGGGGACACTATATCGAAGCCGCTCAATGCTATCGGCCGGATATTCAGCGAGGCACTTGAGGAGGCCGAGGATCGACTCGCAGGGCGACAAGAACAACACCATTATGAACAGCCTCAGCCGCAATGGGGCCATGCCGATCAGACGGGGCGGTTGGTGCCACAGACCCCCTTGGTAGGGGAGAGTAGCCAGCAATTAGGAGCATATGGGGCACCAGCGCAGACGCCATACAAGCCAAGAGTGCGGAGACCATCGCCCAACTCTATATCTATGCCGCCATCACCATCCATCGAGGACACACCAAGTCGACTTCCAGGGCAGGTCCAACCCGCAATCCCGCCGTCACTCAATGCCCTGACGCCTATGCGGGGAATGTCCCCTCGTGTACAAGCCTTAGCACAGCCCGAATTCCTCGGGCCATCGGCATCGCATCATATTTCTCGAACGCCCACACCCAATCTTGACCTGGCCGGGATCCAAAGCGAGATCAACCGGGTGCACGACAAAGCGTTTGGCGCGGCGCGGGAGACACTCTTGCAAATCTTCCCTACTGTGGATCGAGAGATCGTGGATTGGGTATTGGAAGCGAACCAGGGCGATCTGGGAAAGAGTATTGAGGGCCTGTTAGAGATGAGTAGTGGGTCGTAATATGATTGGTCTGTGTACTTATAAATATCTAGACGTACTTATTCATGCAGTAAATCTTGCGCATAGGTCGGGGCACGTGCGCCTTTGGAGAGGTGCCGAAAACGAATTTGATGATATCGGCAACCTCTCATTTGGCGCTGAGCATCCGATCTCACCCGATGCAGAGTTGGCTATACCGCCTTTGAACTCAGGCATTGACAAGAGCGATGATCGATGATCACCCATGAGAGCTATGGGCCTCCCACGCTGGGCCCTAGGTATTCAGCGGACGCCGGACTCGCCTTTGACGGAACACACGGTGCTTAAGCTCATGCGTGCGCAAAGCCGAAAATAGTGGGCACTCGACACCGGTGTGCGAATGATTGATATCACGGTGATTGACAATTCACAGCCTGTACTTGTATACGCTCCTGGCTCAAGCGATGATATTATTGAAATCACGAGACACTCTTCTTTAGACAACTAGCATGGCAACAAGGCTTCTGGGCTCTCCCCTCAGCAAGCCCTTTAATGCATCAACCGAAAAGCTTGATGCTCGCGTGGAATCTGTTGCAGGTTCAGTAGTGCTCGACCGTCACTCGACGCTCGTTGATCATCATCACCAGCAGGCTCCACTAATTTGTCACATGTGCATGATAGCCAAATCGCAACCGTCGGACTTTCGATATCATTCTTCACAACTCAATACCCTAACATGTCAACCGCAGGCACACTAGGGCGGCATCATGCCCCCGAAGATAACTATGGGCGCTGGAACTCGGCATGCATCTTCATGCCGCGAAGATGAGGCCAACCATCCCCGCTGCGAACTATTAGTACCATCATAAAAGCTGGGTTAACCTGCAGGACTCCACATCGTTACCCGCACATCTTGCCCCTCCTCCCGGGTATCATCATGCTCCTCTCACTCGTCGCACTCTCTACCGCTTTCATCTCCGTTCAAGCAGTTGCGCTTAGCACTGATTGCGTCACCAGGCACACCGGCTTTTTCAAAGTTGGGTCGCTTGACTATGGGGTCACCAGCGAAAATCTGCTCGTTTGGCCTTACGATGCCAACAATGGCACCAAAATCAAGGTTCAGCTTCAAGTTAGTTCCTTTTATGCACATGCCTCGGGCTTGCGAAAACCTGCTGATCCGGATGTCCAGTCTTGTCCTCAGCAGACAACATACGGGGCCTACAATTACCCAACCTCATACTATGGTGCACTAATTTGATTTTACTGCACACCTTCAAGTTGTGGCTAACGCAGATTTCTACGTGCACGCAGGACAGCTTGTTGCTTTGGAGACGGATACTATTCCTGCCAACCAATGCATCACTATCAGTCCTTCCCCAACCAAACCAGATATCCTGTACGGGAAGCTGAGACCGTGCGGGAGCACATCCGTCCCTCCAGCAAATCAAACCGTCTTCTATGCCCTCGATGAGAACAACGTATACGGTTATGACTTGTACTTCGTAAGTCCTAACCCATCTTCTGCTCGCATTGAAGGGTACTGACTAGTGGACGATTGACTCGGTGTAGGCGGGTGAATCTGGCTGCCCAGTGCTGGCGGGAGGATTCGTAGTCGGTGGAGTGCCCGTGGTCACAAACGGAACGGATTTGGCGGAGTTCAGGTGCAATTCGGAGGGGGAAACCATTCCTCTTGGAATTTCAGGCTTGCAGGAACCTACCAGCCAGTAGGGAGAAAGGCTGAATTCGCCCTGTGGTTTCGTCATGTCTTGTGATTGGCATTTAAATCTATGATTTATGACTTCTTTTGCCGATGCGACGTTGATCTGATTTCTGAACAGGTTGGCATGTAGAATTTGACTATCAGATTCAGAAGGGTAAGTGGCCATCTCTTATCATGCGCTCAGGGATCCGGTGATGTCACGGAGGAGCTGCCAACAATATACTCGTATACCTGATATATTTTCTACCCGAAGTGACTATGGCAGTAATGTTACAATCTAGTTTCATGATCACGATTGATAGGAAATATCACAGATAGCAGCGAATCCTCAAAAAGTCACCTCCAACTGAACCTTTTGCGAAAACTTAGATCGAGCCATCCAGGGCACAATTGCGATAAACACTCACAGAGTCAACGGCCATTTGTATCTCTGTAGCGATCTTCAGCTGAAACTCGGACATCTGGGTAATCACCTTGGTGGATTGTCAGCCGATTCAATTGGTCCGATCTTTGACCGTTACCTGTGCTTGACATGTAAAGCATTTAACTGCGGCTTCCAATGCACGGTCCCTGGCCAAAATCATAGGTTTGGTGGAATAGCAAGGCACATCTGAAAGCGCTGAAACGATATCTTCCATGTAGTCGTACCACCATTTCGTAGGTCTCACTTGTCGGTTTCCCCAGAACCTCAATGCAGGCCCACTAGCACATTGCTGACAAGAAAACCAGACCGGGAGAGGCTCAAGGGCATTCAATGCTGTAGCCCAATGTTCGCCTCCCAGCCATTGTGACCAGGCTTGGAGGGGGGGCTCTCTGGGATATACCCATGACCAGCCAGCTTTTGAGAATCGCTGAGACGTCGCAAATTGGCAACGCAGGTAGTACCCGTGCAATCGATGGTACGCAATCGCTGGGATGAAAATCGAGGTCCGCAACATATGCAGTGGGAAACGGCTGCTGCAACAACCGCCTTGCTGCCAAGCGCACCTGCTCCTCTAGTTGGTATCGATGTGCTATTGCGTACACTCGCAAAGCGTGGTGCGAGATGAACATTTCTAGAAATTTAGCGACCCGTTCTTTGATAGCATCGGTATCGTATTTGGTCGCCATCTCGAGGAGCGCCTGGACACATTCAAGAGAATCGACATTCGGGTTTGCGATTGTGGGATAGCATAACTGCAGGAACTGCTGCACCGTCTCGCTTGCCTCGGAAACATCAACTACTGGAGGCACAAAGGATGTCGAGGCACTGGCTACGGTCGTACTGGCGGCTGGCCCCTGTGGTAGCGTGGACATTGTCTCGAAGATGGGGACGCAAAGAGACATGACGAAGGCGTGGACATGGAAGCAGACGCCATCGGAAGACCGGACGATCATATCTGCGTTCTCATCATTGAACATTGGGAGCACGGCCGTGGCTGGTTGGGAAGTTGGGGACTTGTCTGTAGAGGATGCTAAGAAGTCGGAATTGGTTGGAGCGACGAGGAAATCTCGTGCGTTCTTTCATAGAAACGATATTAGCTTTTAATCGGATGAGCTAAACGGCCTCCATACCGCGCGAATGATGCGATCTAACTCTGCCAGTAGCATGTTGTTGAAATCTCGAATGTCCTGTGATGCGCGCCTCCGACACACCACGCAGCTATCAGCGCGATCGATGGCGTAGTCTACACCGGCGGCTTGAAGGAGGATACCGGGATTCGGGCATTGAGAAAAAGCGGAATGAACGCGATCAAGGTAGTCGCACCACCACTGTCTGGGCAGCAATCTCTGCCCGCTAGCTGTCAATATTTCACAGAAAGAAATAGGACAATTCGTGCATGTGAACCATACGAATGAGTCCCGGGTTATCCAGCGCAACCGAGTATATGGCGGAGAAAGGCATTGGCGTTGCGCCGTTGCGCAGAATGCTTGCTGACATGCTGTATAAAACCTCTTCAACCTCGCGTAATCGCCTGCAGTGATTTTGTCAAGCTCAGCTTGATGGATTTGATTCATGGGCGAGCGGGACAGAATGTGCCTTGCAGCGGTGATCAAAGGCTCGTAAAGCTCGAAATATTTTGCAAGTGCAAACGCGCCTACAGCGTCTTGCGCCAGCAGCGGAGATTTCTGAAATATAGACTCTGCAACTTGCATGACCCCAATCATCCCATATGATTTTGCAGCTTTAAAGACTTCGTCGAAATCAGCCAGGCTGTAGAAGGCGGGGTCCGGCTCCCACTTCGGAGAAGATAAGCTGATGAGCTGCCAAAGTGTACGATAGCGGTATAAGAGTTGCGTTACTGGAAGGTTGTGTTTCCATTCCTTAGCAGGCAGCGCGAGCTTATCTTTCAAAGTAGGCGAAGCCAGTGATAAGAGCGTACGAGAGGCTGGAAGATAGCCATCATCAGAAGATTTCAGGAGGATGTTATCGCTGTAGGGCTCGGATGGTGCAGAGCTCGATTGAGACATGGGAGAACTCCCCCGACAGATTTGAAGGTGATGGGAGGAAGAAAGGCCAGGATAATACTTGTTCTTTCTGGCTGAAAGGTTCATCTCGGGTCAGAGCAAGCCCTCTTGCGGCCGGTTCCGAATGAGGTGGCTCGCACCAGACTATCAGATCATCTAGCCGCTCTGTGGCGTCAATCTCTAATATCCATCCTTTTTACCCGCAGTCACCTGCCTGACTGCCAGTGAATTTGTTCCCTTCTTGATCTTCGAACCTGTCTTTGAGTTTTCGGTCAACGGACATAACGGAAGGGGAACCGACCATCAGTCCAGTGCCAAAGTTCCGAGACTGTCAAATCAGAATATGGGCCAAGACTAGCAAGGATCGTCAGGCTCTCAGGCTCTCTTCTAACAGCATCGGGCATCTTGGAACTGCCTTGGCGGCTTGAGACTCACTACAACGGCGCGTGGAAGATATATGTCCTACGTGCGTAAATATCATGAATGCACTGCCTAAAATGTTAGTGGAGGGTACCGAGTCAACGCCTTGGCAGGACACTGCCAAGTTGCCCATGCCACCGCAACAGAGCGCAGGATACACGTCAGACAATGTATCGCTTCCTAGACAAACAGCACCATGATGCCAGATGGCAGTGAATGTTTAGGTAAATGCTTGAGAATTGCATGATCGTGTTGCACAATAACTTCGATAACACATCGGAGCGGCTGGACATCGGAGCGGCAAAACGCCAGGTTTGATGACAGATCAGTGTCGCGACATGTCAGCAAGCTTAAGCACAGGTCGTCCAACATGAACATCGTCGTCGAGTGGGGTAACCAGGCTCCCGGCACATAGAGCGGCGCAGCTATCAGATCGCGACGACAAGACGGGGTTGTTCGAAGTCATAGACCACCAAAACAACAGTCGGCGAAAGCTTGCTCTGCTGGATTTTCCCAGATTGTGCCAAGAATGTACTACCATGCGTCCAGATCTCTATACTCGACTCGTCTTGCTCCACGCATGATGGGTGAGATCACCATTATGCTGTAAAGCCTCGCGCTCAATCGTTTGCCTGAATATGTGAGAGTAATTAGCGTCATGAAGGGGATATGTAAGAGTCATGTAACCATGATCGTAATAGTGTAAATCTTTGTCTGGCAGTGGGCACTCCGGATTTTACGGATACTTGTTAATTGGTCTATGCCGTGATTGCCATACATCTGTGGCCTCGTCTGCTACATGAGGCGAGGTGAGGGGCCAATGGCGGGCCAGGTGTTGCTAGCTCGGCCTTAGCGCTTGTTTCACGACGTCGACCCTGCCGATTGCAGCGAAAATTAATGGATTGACAATTTGACAAAGGATGTAATTGGAATCTGATTCGAGTTGAAAAATCAGCCCATTTCCTGCTCTGCGAAGTGTTTTTGGCCGGAAGGCTAACTCTACGAGCAAGCTCTTTATGTGTTCAAGGGCGTCGCAAAGCAGAGGAGAGAAAATTTTAAGCATGGCACGCGAGCGACACGACTCGAGAAAAGAGAAGTGAACGAGGGTGAAGGGAATCGGACCGTATGGTCGAAGGCGCGTAGACGCAACTGGAACGCGGCGACCCCCTGTTCATATCGTACCATCAAGTTTTTTACATCAACCTATAGGGCCTTCCGGATTTCATATATAATCTCTTGTTCTGCACCTCTTTTGCTTAACCTTTCCCTTCCCTCTACTCCCCACCACCGTTCTAATACCCTAAAAACAATATGGTCGCACCTATTGACGATGTGCCGCGTCCCAAGGATGTCGGTATTCTTGGAATGGAGATGTACTTCCCTCGCAGAGTCAGTGGGATGGTTTTTACTCATGTCGAATAGCACACTAATGACTTCGCGTGCAGTGCATTTCTGAAGAGGACCTCGAGGTCTTCGATGGAGTGTCTAAGGGCAAGTACACCATTGGACTTGGCCAACAGTTCATGTCATGCTGTGATGATCGTGAGGACATCAACTCCTTCGCGTTGAATGGTGAGTACATTTTATTCGAAGGCAGAACGTGAACCTGACGCAATCAATCAGCTGTGTCTGGTCTCCTGGAGCGTTACAACATCGACCCAAAATCTATCGGTCGCATTGATGTCGGCACAGAGACGATCATCGACAAGTCCAAGTCAGTCAAGACTACTCTTATGGACCTCTTCGCAGACTCCGGCAACTTCGACATCGAGGGTATTGACTCTAAAAATGCCTGCTATGGCTCTACCGCTGCTCTTTTCAACGCCATCAACTGGGTGGAGTCTTCATCCTGGGACGGCCGGAACGCTATCGTCGTTGCTGGGGACATTGCCATCTACGCTGAGGGTGCCGCTCGCCCGGCTGGTGGTGCAGGCGCGTGCGCTATCCTGATTGGCCCTGATGCTCCTGTTGTCTTCGAACGTAAGTCATTCATCCTCTTCAATCAAACCACCTGCTGCGGGCGACACGCTCAAATTCGATCTCTACACAATTCTGACGCGTCTTTCCCACAGCGATTCACGGAAACCACATGGCCAACACTTACGACTTCTACAAGCCCAAGCTTGACTCAGAATACCCTGAGGTTGACGGCCCCGTCTCTGTTGTGACGTACGTCTCGGCTCTCGACCAATCATACGCGCGCTTCAAGGAGAAGACCGTTAAAGCCGCGAAGCGGGCCCAGACCAACGGCTCTTTACCCGCATTCTCCTTGAACGACATCGACTATGCTGTCTTCCACGCGCCCTACGGCAAACAGGTCCAAAAGGGCTACGGGCGCATGTTCTACAACGACTTCCTTGCCAATCCCGCTGCGCCACAATTCGCCAACGTTCCCGAGCCCGATGCCATCAACGCCTTGACCTACAAGGCCTCTCTCACCGACAAGAACGTCGAAAAGACCTTCATCGCCGCATCAAAACCCTCTTTCAGCAAGAAGGTCGCGCCTTCGATGGCCTGCTCAAACCGGTGCGGTAACATGTACACCGCGTCGCTGTACGGCTGCCTCGCGTCCCTCCTCTCCACCGTCGAGCCTTCTGAGCTCAAGGACAAGCGCGTCAGCTTGTTCGCATTCGGCAGTGGCTACGCGTCCAGCTTCTTCACACTGCGCGTAAAGGGGGACACCTCTGAGATCCGCGAGAAGATGGACTTGATCAACCGCCTTGCGGCCATCAAGGTTGTTCCCTGCCAGGAGTATGTTGACGCCCTCGGTGTAAGTTCTTACCATGTTCTATCCGGTCGCGTCTGTTCTGATTATCCTTGCAGCTCCGAGAGAAGAACCACAGCGCGGTCGACTACACACCCTCTGGCTCGATCGACAACATCTGGCCGAACGCGTACTACCTGGAGAGCGTCGACTCCAAGTACAGGCGCAAGTACGCCCGGGCCCCCAAAGCCTAAATCAATGTATCTGTTTGTTTTGTATAGAATACCCCAAGACTTAGTCTTTACTGTTACTTGCTACCACCATAGACTTATTACATGTATGTGGCAATTTGGATATAATGCAACTGTGGATGTCTTCCCTGTTACATCGCGCTACGTGCTGGCAAAATTGAACAGCTTCGCTCACTAGTTTGTTGCGCCATTGAGGCTTTACGCATCGACAGCCTCGCATCCGAACCCCATTGACATGGCCGGCATCGTACAGACTAGGTCTCCTCATGTCGCTGTATGCGATGCCATATTGAATCCACATGCAACCAGCGCGCCAAATACAGTTACGAGTTGATGCAAAGTGCGTCTTTTCCAGCAGATGGACGAGCAAAAACCAGCCAAATGCATGAGTAAGAGTACAGATTCTATAGACACCCTACAAATACAGTCAACGGCCCAAGAGGTATGCGTGCGTTGTATTTACGATAAATTGTGATGCATCAGGAGCACAAACACTAGTAAGTAATACGAGTAACATTGGAAGAAAATAAGAGATGGGAAGGTACCGCGACAGCAATCGGAGATGGATGAGCCTAAGGAAACAAGACGGACGAACCGCGCCCGCAGAAAAAGAGGAGACGGTGAGTGTGGGGGTGGGGGTGGGACAGATGGAAGGGGGGTGGGGGTGAGTGTAGCGCTTCTATGCAACAAACGGGGCGGGCCTCAGCTCCCGCTCCAAAACGCGCCCAAAAACGCGCCCGCCATGCCCACGGCGCGCCCCACGAGCCCGTCCTCGCGCGGGCTGCCCGGGCCCCCGACGATGCGCTCCGGCGAGTGCGGCGCGAGCACGGGCGTCGACGGCTGCGCCGCCGCGACGGGGAACACCCGCGGGCGCTTCGCGACCGGCGAGTTCGCGGGCGTCGGGTGCCGCGTGCGCTGCGCCTCCTCCTCGGGTACGGGTGTTGTGGACTGCGAGCGCGGCGCGCCACCGATGGATATCCGCAGCGCCGTGGGGCTGTTCGTGGGCGTCGCCGTCGCCGTGGACGCGTTCGAAGACGAGGAACTAGACGCGACCTGCGCCGGCGACTCCGTCCTCACCGCGTCGGGCGCGGGCCGCTTGCTCCCCCACTCCCGCCCGCGCTCGCGCTCGCGCCCGTTCAACTCGCGCCCGTTCGCGGACACGCCAAACGCGCCGATCGCGATGGCCACCGCGCTCCCCTCGGGCGAGATGCTCCCGAGCGGCGAGTTCGTCCCGCGGCTGCTGCTGCGCTCGCGGTCCGACGTGCTCCCGCGCGTCGCGGACCGCCCGCGCGGCTGGTTCTCGAGCACGGGCGCCGCCGAGCGCCCCCGGCCCGCGTCGGGCGGCGATAATAATGAGGCGCTGTGCGAGGCGGCTATGGGCGAGGACACGCTCGCGCGGGGGACGGCGACGGACGGCGTGGGCGGCGGGAGCGCGGGCTCCGCCGCGGTGCACTCCGCAGGCGACGGCGTGCGCGACTTCGACCTTGATCTCGACCGCGACCGCTCCCGCGCGCGGCCCTCCTCCCTCGCCCCATTGATCACCACCTCCGGCGTGCGCCGCGCATACCTTCCCGCGCCCTCCCTTGGCCGCGCGGAGAACGCGACATCCCCCATGTCCGGCCCGCCAAAGTAGTCGTACGCGTCCCCGCCCTCGTGCGCCGCCGGCGACGGCACCGCGGGCGCCGCCTCGTACGCGCCGCCCGTGCCGACGCTGAAGTACGCCTCGCGGTGGCGGTACACCCCCACCTCCCCCCCGCCCTCGATCGCGCGCGTGTCCATGCTGTAGTTGCTCCCGAGCGGGGGCACGTACACGAGGTGCACGGGCGCGTCCGTGCCCGTGTACCAGCGCGCGTGCGCGTCCGTGCCCTCCGGGTAGTCGTACTCGTCGCCGTCCTCCGCGGCGGCGCCGTTGCCGACGCCGCGGCTCTTGAGGATCGTCGGCGCGATCGGCGCGATGGTCATGTGCTCCTTCTCGCTCGACGGCGTGCGCAGGAGCGCGGGGCCCGAGCGGAAGCCCGCGTGCGACGGGCGGCGCGAGGCGGGCGTGCTGCCTGGCCGGCGCGGGGCGGTGCCTGCGGAGCGCGAGCGCGAGCTGGAGGAGGACGAGGAGGAGGAGGAGGAGCGCGCGGCGGTGACGGGGCGCGCGCGGATGGGCGTCGACGCGGTGCGGATCTCGAGCGGCTCGTCGTCCGAGTCCGAGTCGGACTCGAAGCAGTCCTCGTTCGCGGGGTCCGCGAGGTGCGCGCGGTGCGTCTCGCCGCTGAAGAGCACGTCGTCCTCGTCGTCCTCGAGCACGCCGCCCTCCGAGTCCTCGTCGTACCTACAATGCACCCCGTCAGCACGCCCCACACCAGCAGCGAGAAAGAAAGAGGACTCACCCGTCGTCGTGCACGCTCTCGGAGAAGCTGCTCCGCGGCGTCGCAGACCCCGACTCCGAGCCGTCGCGCGCGCCGCTCGGCTTCTCGATCGCGATGCACTGCTCCACGAACGTATTAAACGTAATATGCTTCGACGCGTGCTTCCTCCGCGCAGGCGCGCCCGCAATATCCTGCTCGCTGCCCGACGTCTGCGAGGGGCACGACGGCGGCGTGTCCGCCGCGTCCTCCGCGAGCACGCGCGGCGGGCTGTCCTTGCGGAACGCGCGGTTCGGCCAGCGCGTGACGTGGCTCTCGCTCTTCGTGTGCAGCAGCCTTGGCCGCGCCTGCACCTCCTCCTCCCCCTCCTCCTCCTCCACATCGGGGGCGGTGTACAGGACGCCGCTGGAGCTGCGGTCGCTGGTGAGCAGCTCGCCGATGGTGCGGTGCTTGAGGATGGGCTTCGTGCGGCCCGCGCCGGGGTTGAGGTCGAGGCGGTCGTGCGCGGAGGACGGCTGGCGGTCGTCGACGGAGGTGGGGTCCGGCTTGGGCTTCGGGGGCGGCGCCCAGTCGACCGCGGTGTGCAGGGGCCCGTAGAGCCAGGTCACGTCCGAGTCCTTGAGCCTGCAAGCGTGTGTGTGTCAGTATTGCGCGTTTCCGGGGATCTTCCGTGTACGTAGGGGCAGGGGTGCGGGGTGATGGGGGTGCGCACACGGCGTGGGGGGCGTAATTATGATATAAGCGGGGAATACCCCGCTGGTTGGACTCACCAGTTGAGGGTCTCGGGGGTGACGGTCTTGAGCTTGTTCCGCTGCTTCCACCACGTCCGCCAGCTTGCGTTCTCGAGGCGCATGCCGTTGGTGATCTCGTTCTTCTGGCGGGTCATGTTGCGCCAGGAGCGCCAGACGTCCTCCTCCGCCCAGTCGTGGGAGAGGTAGTCGACCTGGCCGCGGGGGAGGGTGGTGACGGACGAGTCGTCGGGGATCGCGTTGGTGGTGACGGAGACGAGGAGGACGGGGAGGTAGTTCGCCATCGGGGGTGGGGGGCGTGGGGGGTGCGAGGCGCGGCAGGGGCTAGTATGTATGTGCTCGCACGCCAGAAGGTCGGGAGAGGTCCACGTTCGACGTGAGAGATGGGCAGCTTGCTTTCGGCTTATTACGAGACTAATCAACGCAGCAAAAAACGGCTAGCTCCGGGGTGTGCGGTGGCAGCGTCTCGTCCAGTGGCAGCAGCGATCAGGGCAGTTTTTTGCGGTGAGATGGAGGGTGATCAAGCGCGCATGCCTCCTGGGCGGGGAGGATGATGTGGTGGGAGCAGGGTACTCTGGTGGATATTCACGGCCAGGGTTTGGCGCGGCGGCTGTAGTGGACACCGTCCCGACAGACGGCCTCAGCCTCCGATATGTCCCGATTTGAGCATCTCTCGTTTCCACGTGGCGGAGTTCCTCCACCGATTGAATCACGCCCAGTCACCAGACGCCAAGCTCCATCACAAACACGCCCGGCCAAGTTTCATGCGCTGCTGCTCGGGCGTGATATTCAGGTAGCCTACGCGCAGCGCAGAATCACGCCCGCGCACATGACCGACCGTCGGCCATCTCCCGCGCAGGCGATCTCCGACTGTTCCTGGACCCTGCGTCACGGCCATCCGGCGACCATCGCAGCCAGCAGCAGCCACTTCCATCACCCGCCCTCGTCCAATGCACCCGCCGCTCCATCCACTCCAGCGCGCGTCATACCCCGTGCTGGCCCCAGCGACGCCTGCCTGTGATTGCAGCGCGGGACCCCGCTGGCGCAGCGGCGGGGAGCGTTCGTTGGCCGTGGGCCGTGGTGGCGCGCGGAACAATGCGAATGACGACGGCCGGAGCATCGATCGTCTCCCGAGCGCCTCCCGACGCTAGCGCTGCCACCACGCCGCCCCCATTTGGGCTGCAGCTTCCGTGCTCCGAAATAGCCTTATCGGGCGACAACGAGCGCCGGCTGCCGTCCAAGTACAGTTACGCTGCCATGGCATCTGCACAAATGCAACCTATTACGACCCACATATCCCCATCCAGCGCGCCCCACACCTATCGCTGCCCGGAACTTGCATCGCGCATCCAGGATTCCCCACGCACCGTTCCTCGCTAAACCCGACCCTGCGTGGCTGCGCTCTCAACAAGCGTGCTTCTCTGCTTCCGCGGGCATGCCTGATCGGGCACGCCGGAACTCGCTGACGCCTTCGATTCGCCTTCGAGCTGCTTACGCCCGCATCTGCGCACGTGCTCGCCGTGGCACCGATTGAATTCATCGGGCACTCAGTGCCCACTCTGACAGCGCCGCGCAAAGCCCTGCGCAGCATCCACGATATCGTTGCAAATGATGCAAGCTCCGGGCATTGAGTCGTCTTCGTCTCATGCATATGCTCACATCCCGGTGCTGTGCGCGACCGGTGACTGCACCATACTCCATATAGCTGACAGGATTATAATAAGCAGGTCACAGCAGCGTGCTTCTTGCGCGCGCTTCCGAGCGTTATCTCGAGGACATCCCCCGGATCTGCACACCAAACGGGCGCCTCCTGTCTGTCTGCCTGCCGCGGCAGTTGCTCGAGACGAGTTTGAGTATGTATGCGGTGTGGCGCAGGGTGGAATGTTCATGCCGCGGGAGACGATCGCCTCATATAGCAGGTCAGATCATTCGTGTTGCAGCTGCCCAAGTGCGTTAGCTGGGACCCTGGTGTGACTTCTCTCCATCCTCCATCACGAGCAAAACTTGCGAGACGAGTATGCGGTGTGGCGCAGACGATCGCCTCATATAGCAGGTCAGATCATTGCAATCTACAGCTGCCCAAGTACGTTAGCTAGGACCCTGGTAGTGACTTGTGACTCCACCAGCACCTTCCAATGTCCATCTCGAGCTCCTCCATCATGAGCAATATTATTGCTAACGCCACCGCGACCCCACCTTCATCTCCACCATCCTGATCCTGCTAGCGCTAGCCGGGCCGCTGCAGCCCGCCGCCCCATCCATCCTTCTCCGCCACAATCCTGCCATGCCCGCTGCCCATCGCCTCCCAGCTGCAGTCAGTTCATCTCGGTTCCCATCCGTGCCCGCTGCCCAGTACCGATCGCGGTCTGCTGACGCGGGCGCGGGCGAATGTCGGCGAATGCAGGCGCGGCCGGCGTGCCCGGGGCGCAGCAGCGATATTGAAATGAAGAGGCGGGAAATATTACAGTAATTGGAATCACGCGCGGCGGGCGGGTGTGTGCAATTGACGCGCATTTTCACAGGCGAAATGGATATTGAAGGCGATTTTGCAATTCGCCTCGGGTGTCGGCCGGATGCCACTTTCGGCCACGTACGCGGCGGCGGGCGCGGTGCCGAGGGATTATCTTTTTCGATGCGTTTTTTGCAGGTTTTTGCGCGCCGCTGATTGGCTCGGGTATCTCGTTCCATTCTCCTGTTCGGCTCGGGATGCCATTTCTCAGCTTCTGCCCGCCCACGGCGCTGCCGAGAGGGATTATCTTCTGCCTCGCGAAGTTTTGCGCACTGCTGATTGGCTATCGGCTGGGATATCATTTTTTTTGGCCCGACCATGTAGCGTACATGCGTCGGAGCTCGCGATCCCGGGGAATTATCTTTTCGGTGCGAGTTTTTTGCGCGCCGCTGATTGGCTCGGGTGTCTCCTTCCATTTTTCCTTCCACAGGGCGCGTCGGTGCTGGTGAGGCCGGATAGGGCCCTAAGCTATCTGCCTGGCAGGCGCATCAGTGGCAGCGCAGTTTGACCGCCGCGATAACGCACACCCCTGACCATCGCACAACATGCACTGAAGTCTGACAGCAATCTCTTATCATACACATCTCGACATCTGCACCGATTCCGATCTGCGCTGATCTGCCCCAATCCGGCGGCGCTGCAGCCCAACAAAGATGCGCTGATCAACTTACCTTGGCTGCGACGAACGTTCGTGCCACGGTGAGAATCTCGCGCGCATCCCGATGTCATTCGTCCACCCAACTTCAATGCCCGCCCATCAGAATCGATAGACCCCCCGGGTCTTCCTCTTACCTCGTCTTTGCCACCCCGCTCACGTCGCCCCGCTAACATGAGTGCCACGAATCTCGCGCCGCCCGACGACGCCAAGCGCGACGTCGAGAAGGACGCCGAGCCCAAGGAGAACATCGACCACGAGGTCTACACGGCCGAGGACTCGTCGGTCGGGACACACGACCTGCTCTACAGCAACACGCATCTCGTCGACCCCGCACTGAATGCCAAAATGTTCATTGTCAACAACGTACGTCCATCCCCCTCGAGCAGGTGTGCCCCAACTGACTGGCGCAGGCGATCGACGAGATCGGGTGGACGAACTACCACTGGAAGCTCTTCCTCCTCAACGGCTTCGGGTGCGCCTAAATCCTCCCGAGTCGTGTGCCCAACTGACGCACGTGCAGCTACGCGGTGGACTCGCTGATCCTGCTGCTGCAGTCGATCATCGCGACGCAGGCCGCGGCCGAGTTCAACCCGTCGTTCCCGAAGGGGCTCACCATCGCGGTGTACGTCGGCATGTTCGTCGGCGCGCTCTTCTGGGGGTACACTGCGGACGTCGTCGGCCGCCGCTTCTGCTTCAACACGTCGCTCTTCGTCTGCTCCGTCTTCGCCATCCTCGCGGGCGCCGCGCCGAACTGGCCCGTGCTCGGCCTGTTCATCTGCCTCTCCGCGTTCGGCGGCGGCGGGAACCTCATCCTCGACACGACCGTGTTCCTGGAGTACCTCCCGTCGCAGAAGCAGTGGGTCCTCACGCTCCTCGCCGCGTGGTGGGGCGTCGGGCAGCTCGTCGCGGGCCTCTTCGCCTGGGCCTTCCTCCGTTTGTCGCTCCTCTCCCCATTCGCGCGCCATGCTGACTCCCTACACGCATACAGCCAACTTCAGCTGCACGCCCGCCATCGAGGCGTGCACCTACGCGAACAACAAGGGCTGGCGGTACGAGATGTACACCTGCGGCGCGCTCGTCTTCGTCATGAGCGTGCTCCGCATCACCGTCATCCGCCTGCAAGAAACGCCCAAGTTCCTCCTCGGCCAGGGCAAAGACGCCGAGCTCGTGCAGAACTTCCACGCGCTCGCCGCCAAGTACAACCGCCCCTGCTCCATCCGCCTCGCGGACCTCGAGGCCTGCGGGCCGATCACGAGCGCGCACGCGGGGCAGCGCTGGTCGCCGCGCGAGTGCGCGACGCACCTGCGCGGGCTGTTCGCGACGCGCGCGCTCGGCCGCTCGACCGCGCTGCTGTGGCTCTCGTGGACGCTCATCGGGCTCGCGTACCCGCTCTACAACGTGTTCCTCCCGACGTACCTCGCGAGCCGCGGCGCGCGCTTCGGCGCCGCGAGCCAGTTCGTCACGTGGCGCAATTATGCGATCGTGAATGTGTGCGGCGTGTTCGGGCCCGTGCTCGCGGGCGCGCTGTGCGATATCAGGGCGCTCGGGCGGAGGTGGACGATGGTCATCGGCGCGCTCGTCACCAGTGAGTCTTCCCCTCCCCCTCCCCGCCCCGCGCCGTGCGTGCTGATTCGGTGCGGCAGTGGTGTTCTTCTTCGCGTACACGCAGGTGCGCAGCGAGGCGCAGAACCTGGGGTTCAACTGCGCGATCTCGTTCTGCCTGAACATCTACTACGGCACGCTGTACGCGTACACGGTCGAGGTGCTCCCGTCCGCGCACCGCGCGACGGGGAACGGCATCGCCGTCGCGTGCAACCGCGTCATGGGCATCCTCTCCGCGGTCATCGCGACGTACGCGAACACGGGCACGCCCGTGCCGATATACATCTGCGCGGCGCTGTATGTCGTCATGGCCGCCGTCGCGCTTGCGTTCCCGTTCGAGCCGTATGGCCGGCGCAGCTCGTAGGCGGATTGGCGGGACGCGGCGCGCTCGCGCTCCCGGTCAGCCGTATGGCCCGCGCAGCTCGTGGGCGCGGTGGGCACTGGGCGGACGTGCCGTCGGCGATGCGTGGTCTACTAAAGTAGAACTCTGCGTTGAAATATTACGATACCCCTATACTATCTTGACGTGGTCTAAAATTGACCCTTTTATAACAGCGTGCTGGATATGGATGCATCAGGGTGCATGTGGATCCGACTTTGTCCCAGATCTGGAACAAGGTAGTGGCCATTGAGAGCCGATAACGTTAACACCACCATTTATGACTTTTCGTTCAGGGACTTCGGGGATGAAAGCGCAAGTCCGCAACCTTCCTTTCTGTCCAGTTCTTCCAACGATCCCTATGTCCCGGTCTGTAATCCCTGATTCCCATCTTGATAGTGTTATCTTGAAGTCCTCGGATAGCGCGTACCTCCGAGCATCACGTGCGTTGTTGTCATTTGCGTCGCCCATTCTAAAGGACATGATCGCGCTGCCCGCCGAAGAGTCGAAGGACGGTCTTCCTGTTGTCCAACTCGCAGAGAACGGCCGCACAGTGGAGCACCTCATCAGCCTATGCTCTCAGAGATGGGAAAAGCATCCCGACATACGCACTGTAGCTGAATTCGCGGAAGTCATGACGGCTGCCAAGGCGTATAAAATGGACGGGGCCATGCGGGTCATCAAAAATCTGCTCTTGGATTCGCCGCTGCTCGAGAAGGAGCCGCTGGGCTGCTTTGCATTGGCAAAGTATTTTGGGCTGCAGGAGCCGGCGATCGGCGCTGCGAAGCATAGCCTATCACTCCCACTCTTCCCGCGACCTCTTCACGCCGAGTCGGGTCGAATCACTGCAGGAGACTACGCACTGCTGCAGGTGTTCTATAATACCTGCCAAACAGCCTTCTGCGACATAGTGAAGGGCGTATTGACTACTCTGCCCTTTCAAAATGGGGGGCTTTTCCCACTTCAATCAAAGGCTTCTTGGATATCCCGAGACTCGTTCGTTTGGCTGACTTGCACCAGCTGCTCTCCAGCATCGCGCCTGGTAAAGACGGCTAGTGGGAAAACTTTCACGCCCAGACAATGGTGGTGCGAATACCTTGACTGGGTTCAGTCGCGGTTCGCGACAAGCCCGTCTCTCGCGATACTTTCTGAAAGCGCGAGTCTCGATTACGCCATCGAGCGCACCCACAACTGCGCGACCTGCCGCAAACGCGTAGCGCAGGATGTACAAGAGTTTAACAAGATGCTTTTAGCGGAGCTGAACCGTATCGTCCATCAGGTCAGTGCAATTTATGCCAGAGGGATGGTCAAACAGCTGATTCCCTTCGTGCGGTGCAGAACGCGCTGAAGCTCTTGAAACCCATCGCCACGTCAGGGAACCGTGTATTTGGCCATCCACCAGCCGTCGGGGTGCTCCCCATCTTCAAGGAAACAAGTGCAGACCTGATTATCAAGTCATCCGACAACATGTCCTTTCGGGTGCACAAGATCATCCTTTCTCTATCCTCGCCGACCTTTGCGACGATGTTCACGCTCCCGGCTCCGCCAAGTGATGACACGCCGATTGTAGATGTTTCTGAAGGAAGTGAGACGCTGCAGCACCTTTTGCAGTTTTGCTACCCCGCGCCCGACCCCGAGATAAAGTCGCCTCAGGGCGTCCAGGCGGTCCTCGAGGCTGCAACCAAGTACGAAATGGACGCCATAAAGGAGCGGGTCGCGAAACGTCTTGAACCGTTCATCAAAGACAATGCCTTGAGCGTGTACACCATAGCCTATCGGTACAAATTGGATGGACAGGTTCGATTGGCAGCAAAGCAGTTGTTGCATGAGGCCCTTTCTGCCAAATATGTGGCAGAGCTTGAATTCATACCTGCCAGCGCACTGTACCAGTTCCAAGACTACCACTATCGTTGCCGATCAGCAGTGTTCCAAAGGTTTTCGAAGGATGGCCTTTCTTGGGTAAAATCTACCAGGTCGTCAGCAAGTTCCTTGACCCTGCTGTGGCAATCCTATATTTGGTTCACTTGTCCGCAATGCCCTAAAGGATCTCCTGTGAAAATGAAGGAAAAGCAGGAATTGAAGACTACGAAATGGTGGTCAGATTATATGGTGGCTGTCTCGTCAGCCTTGTACCAGGTACCTCACTATTCCAACAATGCTGTCACTTCCGCCAAGAATCGCGCATTGGAAACCGCGGTTAACTGTTCTGCATGCCGCCAAGCAGAGGTGAATGTCACTTGACTGTTATTTCTCTGTTTACTCAGCTGACAACGGCCCGGGTCTCAGGTGATTACGCAGATGTCTGAATTCCAAGCAGATCTCGCTGCGGAAGTACAAGCGGCTGTGGACTCCGTAAGTGTTTGCCGTGATAGCCAGTGATTGCATCTAACGAGGCAGTCCTAAGGTCAAACTGGAAGTGATTTTTTGAAAAAATTTGCTTTAGGAATGGCAGAAATCGTCGTCGTCGTTGTTGCGCTGGCGTTCCCGTTCGAGCTGTATTAGCAGGCGCAGCTTGTAGACCTAAATTATAAACCTGCGTCACGGTTATACCCCTGTACTATTTTAGCGTCGTCTCCGATTGACCTTTATGATTCGCTAACAGAATTCCAGATTGGAGGACGCATGTGCATCCGAACGTCTGGCATGAGCAGTGAGAAGAATTGACGCCACACATTTCCCACACAGACTTCGGGAACGGAAATACGGGTCCGTAACTTTGCACTTTGTCCAGTTCCACCTAGTTTCCAACAGGATCCCTATGTCTCAGTCTGCACTCCCTGATTCCCATGCTGACGACGTTATCCTGAAGTCCTCGGATAACATGTATCTCCGAGCCTCACGTGCGCTGTTGTCGTCCGCATCGCCCGTTCTAAATGACAAGATCGCTCTGCCTGCTGAGGAATCAAAAGACAATCTTCCTGTCATCCAACTCACAGAACACTCCCGCACACTGAAGCACCTCATCAGCATATGTAGCCCGAAATGGATCAAAAATCCTATCATCCCATCTATTTCTGAATTCGGCGAGGTTATGACAGCTGCAAAGGCGTATAAAATGGATGGAGCCATGCAAATCATTGAAAATCTGTTTTTGAACTCGCCGTTGCTCAAACTGGAACCGCTGGGCTGCTTTGCATTGGCAAAGTATTTTGGGCTGCAAGAGCCAGCAATCGTCACAGCGATGTATACCCTCTCACTTCCACTATTCTCGCGACCTTTTCACACCGAGTTGGATCGAATCACGGGTGGAGACTACGCGCGGCTGCAGAATTTCTATGGCACATGCCAAGCATCCTTCTGCGTAAGCATACAGAGTGTACTGGTAGCACTGCCTGCCACACCTTTTGCGCAGCTCCTTCGTGAATCGAAGGCTTCTTCTTGGATGACTCGAGACTCATTCGTCTGGCTTACTTGCACCAGCTGCCCTCCTGCAACTCATGAAGTAATGACTGCCAGCGGGAAAGCCTTCACGCCCAGAAAATGGTGGTGTGATTATCTTGACTGGATTCTATCTAAATTCTTGAAAAGCCCGCCCCTCTCGATACTTTCTAAAAATGCGAGTATCGATTACGCGATAGATCGCTCCCACGACTGTGCGGTCTGCCGCAAATTCACAGTTCAAGATGTACAAGATTTCAACAAAATGCTTTTGGCGGAGTTAAATCGAATCGTCTGTCAGGTCAGTACACCTGGTGCCAGAGGGCTGCTCAAACAACTAATTTACCTTTCCTTTATGCAACGCAGAATGCGCAGAAGCTCCTGCACCCAATCATCACATCTGGCAGCTTCACAGGCTTGTTTTCTCCAAGCCTTGGGCGATTGAAGGCACCGAAGCCGTCGCCCCCCGTCGTACTCCCCATTTTTAAGGAAGCCGGCGCAGACTTGATCATCAGATCTTCGGACAAAGTTTCCCTTCGAGTGCACAAAATCATCCTTTCTCTATCCTCACCGATCTTTGCGACGATGTTTACGCTCCCACCGGCACTGGCCGAAGACACAGCAATTGTTGATGTTTCCGAGGAAAGTAGGGTGCTGGGAAATAGGTCCAGCCCCTATTCGACCGGGGTAATTTACGAAGGCTCGCCAAGGTACCTAATTTACCGCTGTATTTTACTGCTAATTTGCTCTAATTGACAGGGACGAATTTGACGTTAAATAGCCAGTAAAATAGCGTAAATTTCGAAAATGACAGGGTGAAATAGGACTTGGTAGTATAAATTTAAAACCATTCATTAGCCTTGAGAGGAGCGGACGGCGCCGGGGACTTGGCTGGCCGTTTCGTGGAAGAACGTGCTGGCTGAGTCGATTGCTTTGAATAAATGGCTGTGTCCGATAGAACATATGTCGAGCAAGAATGGCGATGTGACGTCAATGTGATCGCCAACATTGCAGTAAGTGGAGGAGCACAAATTTTGCTAGGGGATTTTGATGCCAATTTCGCAGAGCGGCAGTTGTTGTGGCGGCGCGATTGCCCATGCAAGAAATTCCCCCTATTTAACAGGCCACGGACACTCTGAGTATATACAAAAGATGTTGTACAGGTCATTGTATGTGAAAGTACTGAGAATTGCGCAAGATAGCCGGCCTAGCACAGTTGGCCCTAATTTACCCTAATTTACCGCCAAAAACCCGACCTCCTAATTGACACGGTAATTTACGGTGAAATAGCCGAGTAAATTAGCAGGGTAAATTACCCGGGTCCTATTTCCCAGTGCCCTAGAGGAAAGTGGGACGCTGCAGCAACTCTTGCAGTTCTGCTACCCCACATCCGACCCAGAAATCAGGTCGCTTCAGGGCATCCAGGCGGTTCTTGAAGCAGCGAGAAAGTACGAAATGGACGGTATTCAAGAGCGGGTCGCGAAACGACTGGAAAATTTTATCAACGACAGTGCTTTACGTGTGTATGCCATTGCACATCGGTACAAATTAGAAAGACAGGTTCGATTGGCAGCGAAACAATTATTACAGCAGCCACTTTCTACAATGTATGTGGCAGAACTCGAATTCATATCTGCCAGTGCACTGTACCGGTTGCAAGACTACCATTTGCGGTGCAATTCAGCAACGTCTCGAAGATTTATGAAGGGTGGTCTTACATGGGTGCCTCATACGAGAGGGTCTTCCCTCAACGCACTATTGAACTCCTACACCTGGTTCACTTGCCGACGATGCCCTATCGGGTCTGATGTAAGAGTGATGGACAATCTGAATATGCACCCGACGAAATGGTGGTCTGATTACATGGAAGCTCTCTCGTCGGCTCTGTCCGAGGTACCTTACTACTCCCACGAGGCTGTGGCTTCCGCTAAAAATGATGCATTGGAGACTGCGGTGAAATGCTATGAATGCCAGAAACAGGTAATCATCATGTAACATTGTTCTTTTTGACTCAGCTGAAAAGAGACGTGCCGTTTTTGAAGGTGATAAGACAGATGTCTGATTTCCAAGTAAACGTCGCTGCGGAAATACGAGCGACTGTGGACTCTGTAAGTACCTGCCGCGTTGTTGAATGATTACATCTGACGAAGCAATCATAAAGATAAAACTGGAGGTGGTTTTTTAACGACGGCGCTTTATGGATGGCTAAGATTGTATGATCACGATCATGGTCAGAGCCTCAAAGTCTCACAATTTTCACTCCGAGTCGGCGCCGAATTATTATCCTCGTGCCCTGCCCCTCAAGCCCCCTGTCAATCTAATAGGCGCCCTTCGACAGTTCGTCAACCTCATCGATAAATCTTGTCTCCCTAACTCCTACTGATTACCAGTCTACCTACATACCCGATGACTCAAGTTCGCTCAGCACATACAGCAATTATAATATCGAATCCGATTATCTGTCCATGTCACTACACTCCATGTTGGATTGCCTACCCCAGTCCCTCTCAAGCGCTGACTGTAAGAGGGCAGTATACCCGGATAATGGTTGCTGTAACGATGCGGGTGTACATTCAGCATGCGGTGGTGGGACGCGACTTCGGAGATGTGAAGGAGCGGTGAAATACACTCAAGTCAGGGGCACTCTGCAGACGAGTGGCTATTAGTATTGATATGTATCTACCGTTTAATAAGTGATTACTGATTCTGCGATAAAGATTTCTGCTACTTAAATTTAAGCAGATACATTCCACTTCCTCTCCAGCTCCAACAAAGAGTCCACCGTATCATCTAACGATTGCTTCCAGCCAATGAACGATTTGATCCCCAGTTTCTCCTTCGCAGCGCGCGTGCTGACCGTCGATATGGTGGAGGGTGCTGGATTGCCGGTGCCAACGGGCACGAGCCTGTTGCGCAGTTCGGGGCGGGTGGCGTGCAGGTACTCGACAGCCTGGGCCCAGGTGAATCCACCGCCGTAGAGCGGGATGCGGGCACCGTTTGCGGCGGGGGTTTGGAGAGCAAGGATGTGGGCTTTAGCCACATCTGGATGTCGAGAATAAGTTCAATTAGTATATTCGCATCAAGAATGCAGCGGGAAGCTGTTGCGCACCGCGAACGTCACAGAACAGGGGCAATTGATCGTCCGGGATAGCACTCAGCTGTCCGGAGAAGAGTTGATATATCGCAGCGGAGGAGGCATTGAGAGCTGCGGCTGAAGTTGCAGAGTCTTGCAGCGCAGGGCCGTATATCATCGGGGGATTCACTGCAAGTCGGTAGGCCATGTCAGTCGGAAGAAAAAGAAAGCAGAAGAAGAAAAATTACGCACACGAAACAATATTCATCTTGTTCTCCTCCGCGTAATCCCAAGCCGTCTGCTCCGCGAGCTTCTTGGACACCGAGTAAACCGCGCCCGGGTCCATCTCCGGCGTAGCGCCCAGCTCATACGTGAACGGGTTCCAGTCCGCCTCACTGTACTCGTATGCGCGCCAGATTCCACCCTCGGGGATGTTCACCATCGCCGCAAAGCTAGATGTGATCACGACTTTCTTGAGGGCGGGACCAGCAGCGTGAGCGGCGCGCATGACGTTGAGCGTGCCGTTGATGGCGGGCTTGAGCAGGGCTTCCTCGCCGTTGCTGAAGGCGTAGGTGTAGGGTGAGGCGGCGTGCAGGATGTAGGTGACATCTTTAACGGCAGCGGTGAGGTCGCTGGTGGCGACATCGGCGACGACAGTGGTCTCGAAATTACTGGGGAACTTGGCGAGGAGCGCATCAGCTTTGGACGCGCTTCGGATTGTGCTGAAGATTGGGCAGCAGTCAGCATGAGAAAGGTGAGAGAAATAAGATATGCCGCACCCTCGAACGCGGAAGCCTGCATCTATGGTGGCGGCAACCAAGTGCTGGGCGAGGAAGCCCGTGACACCAGTGATGAGAACGATGGGTTGTGACATTGAAGCTGATTGTGCTACGGATTTGTTGCGAGATTGTAGGATGTTGGGCAGTGAAGAATCTTCCTGTTTCCTTCCTTGCATTTATACGATCCCATTTCGCGACCAGCGGTCCCCTGGGTATCATGGCCGAAGGCCCTGCGTGATGATTATGACAGGTGCTGCTGCATGTTGGGCACCAATAGCCATCTGAAAACACAGCTTCCACGCCAATCACTGCGACACTACTCAAGATCTGCGGTGTCCCGCGGACATGTGGAAAGAGCCGAAGATCTTCAAGGTCAAATGTCCGAGTTGGACTCCCGACTCGGCGTTAGCCAAATTCCTCGCAGTATTAGGATTACCAATCAAGATCAGCCCTCCGAGATCAGTACAGCCGACGTCGTCGCTCTTGTACGACGAAAAGAGACATGGAACATGCGTTCGAGCGTGTACATGAAGTGAGGATCGAGTTCGAGGTCATCATAGTCATGGTCAAAGCGCCGAGTCGGCCACAACCACCGAATCCCTATGGCCTTCAGCCCCTATTACTCGAATCGCCATCATCGCCAGCTCGTCCATGTCGTCGTAAATCTGGTCTCACTTGCCCTCACTCGGATTGCTTATTCTGCACGAATGATGAATACTCAATTTCATTAGGGATATGTCCATTCAACCCGATTATTCATATAACTGCGCTTCATGTTCGATTGTCGTCCTCGCTCCCTCTCAAACTCTTCATCTGGTGAATGCTGTGGACTTAATCCCGAATCGACCCCACTTGTGCAACTTTTTCTCTGGCTGTGGCCGTGCTGGGGGCGGCTTGCCCTTTGCAGCTGCCTGCGCGTCTTTCTCTGCCCAGAACTCCTCGAACGCTAGTCGTTCCGCCTCGACGGCTGCTGGGCAATACGGAGCCATGTCGAAATAATGCATGATGTATGGTTTAAGTGGGTGCGTGCGATGGCAGTGCGAGTGGAAAAGGACGTGGTGGTAGTGGTAGTGGTCGTGATGGTAAGGTGGTGGAGGGTTAATGGTTTGAAGGTACGACTTCGCCTCCTTTTATGCAGTTCTCAAGTGGTTTAGGGGGCGTTTCGGGAGGCAAAGCGCGTCATAGACGGTAACATCATCGATGCAGCCGTCATGCCTTCCCGAGCCAACGTGACGCTGTTGGTAATGACGATCCCGCCTCGCAATGCTCCATAGCTTCCCGAATGTTATGCATGTCATGGCCCGAACCCTGAGCGCATCATTCGTCGTCCGGAGCTGTTTAACCGGCATGCATCGACACCCGAATGGCTACGTCGGGATCGTCGACATTAGTGCTCGCTGCGGCTTGGACACGGCATATCAGCCCCTATGCACTTATGACTCTTAACGCTCCAGCACGGGAAATCCCTAATAAGAACGATCTTCTGGGCGACAAAGACTCTGTTAACCAAAGCCTTTCATCCATCTCAGCTTATGTCTATGGTCTTAGTTTTATCACTGACGAACATGGCCCACCTCAGCGTCTTCTTACCGCTAAGGCTTCCTCGCACCATCACTCTAAATGCAGGGCATGCAATATTCAGTATTTTAGGCGTCATCGCGGTGCGCGACCACCTTGTCGATACTCACATCCCCACCCCGCGGCTGCCGCTCCATTGAGCGCGCAAACAGATACCAGAGCAGCGACGAAGATGAGGCAGAAGGCGGCGAGATTCGAGGATGAGATCGGTTGAATATTATTATGCCCTGTTATTGATGTGCAAATATTCGAATTTTCGGTGTCATTTATTGCACCTGGTGTTATTTTCAAAGTCAGGAAAACAGGGACATTAATAGATCCATAAAGACTCAATGCGTTATAAATTTGCGCTCACAGCACGACCCGGGCAGCATTGGTGGTTACTGCAGATCATGCCGCCTTATTCCGTCGCGCCAACTAGTGCGCCATGTCCCTTCATCTGGCAGTGAATAAAAATGGTTTGAAAGTGTTCAATAATGTCAAAACCCACTATCATCATTAGGCTCGAGTCAGTTGATGGCGCTGTCAAACAGCCAGCTAGTACGGGCTGCTGTTGGATGCACGAGAATTATCGTCCATTCCATGGAACCCCTCAGACGCGCGCGTCCTCTAGGCCTCATTCTAGTAGTGCGGCAGGTGGCGAATACTGGCATAAGACAGCATATGTTCTTGCGAGGTCTTGCCACCGGGGCACTTTGATGCTCGGATTGAAAATCATCAGTTGAATGTCTCCGAGAATTGTTCGAATTCCTTGCCACCATCGGCGTATACTTGCTACAGAATTTTCCGCCTCTCACTTGCACCCTTTTGCTTCTCCCATTCGCCCCTCCATCTAACCCACTCCACCTCCCGTCCACCATCCGCCCACACGCCCCACCCATCCCTAAGGCGGCACCACGTCGCCACTTGTCCCCCGAGCAGCATGCGCTTCCACTGACCAAGAAAGGAAGATGGGTAGTGCCGCGGGATGTACTCTGCAACGAGGTACAGAGAGAGCCCGAGGAAGACACCAATAAGGTAGCCGCATAATATTTGGAAGGGAGTGTGATAGTGCAGGTGGTATCTGAAAGGTCTGTCAGCCGGCAGGTCAGAAAGAAGGAGAAAGGGAGGAAAGGCGCACCTTGAATAAGGTACCGCCAAGCTCCATGCCCCAATTGCACTATACACGACGCCCCTCCACGCCGCGTCCAAGACCTGATACCCACAGGACTCGAAGCGATGCCGGAAGAATAGGTGGCAAAAGAGGAAGGCCGCGAAATAACCCATGTATTGCGAGTGCGATGAAGGGAAGCCATATCCATTGCCGAGACTTTCTGTGTACGAGGGTCAGATTCAATCTCGGATTCGAAGGCCGAAGCAGGAGCGAGACGAGGTGATGTCAGGCGGGGAAGGAGGATAGAGAGCACTTACCGACGGGCCGCTCCTGCTTGATCGCGCGCTTCAAGATCCAATTGAAGCCCTCACACGCGAGCTGCCCCGCCCACATCGTTATTATGGTAATTTCTCGCGTCTGCACCGCCAGCGCCGCGTAGGATGCCTTTGCGGTCGTTAGGGTGTGCACAGCATGAGAAGGCCGGACGCACCATTAGAAGGATAGGGCTTAAAGTGATCAGGGCGAGGGCGAGGCTCAGGTAAGAAGAGTCATCGTCTAGGAAAGCGGGGTCAATCAGATGGTAAACGGTGTGCTGAGGGGACACGTACACAGGACGTGCGTGAGGTCCAGCGACGCGGTGGGACCCTCTGACATTTTCCGCCGGGGGTTTGGAGGGAAGACTAGTTATATCAATCAATACAGGCAGTATGCTTAGCTTAATGTTAGAGGGCAGGCGATGGAGCCCAAGCCAGCAAAGAGAGAAGAGGAATCGAGGATGGGGGTCAATGATCACATGGCCCTTGGGCGCCTAAGTCTACGGTCGGGGGCTGTGGGGACTGGTTCGACTATCATTCATTGCTCTTCAAATCATGAAATGTTGCAGCGCTAATAGATTATCACGGAAAAAGAAATATTCAACGCATCAGCAACTGGGTAAAAGTCGCGCTCGTCCTGGAACCTCGCCCTTCTGTCTCATCTTCTTCATTGCTCTGGTTTGTGTGTGGGGGCGCTTCGTGAAACGGCAGCCGCGGGGTGAGGATGTGAGCAACGATGAGGTGGTCACACAGTGCAATGCCGTCCAGATAACGGGTATTGCAGGATCTGCATTTGGGGTGATGATGCGAGGGAGCGGGAGCGGGAGCGGCGGGGGAGGTGTTGAAGTAGGTCATGATGTTCAGGTTAAGGTAAAAGGAGGTTTGGAAGATTAGGTGGTCGTTAAGAAGAAACTTCGATGTTTGAATGAGAGTATTGCTTTCCAAAAGGTCGCCCTTAGAAGCGATTTCTCGTGGTGGAGCGTCAAGTGTCATAAGTCTATAGGGGGTGCCCACCCGATTTCCCGTATACTCCAGGCTGCAGCGAGCACTGATGTGGACGGTTACGCAGCTCCAGACGAATGATGCGCCCTGGGTTCGGGCCATGTCATTCACGACATTCGGGAAGCTATGGAGTCTCTATCGCAAGGGCGGGATCGTCATTACCAATGGCGCCACGTCGGCTCGGGAAGGACATGACGGCTGCGTCGATGATGCTAGCATCCATGACGCGCTTTGCCTCCCGAAACGCCCCTTAAACCACTTGAAAACTGCATAAAAGGAGGCGAAGTCGTACCTTCTAACGATCAAACCCCCACCACCTTAACCACCACTACCTTCTCCACTCGCACTGCCATCGCACTGACCCACTTAAACCACATATCATGCATTATTTCGACAGACATTATGACCGGGCCGGACCTGGCCGGACCACGCAGCTCCCACGTGGCACTGGTAAATCTACAGTCACGTAATTGTTCGAGTTCTCTGACTCCCATCAGCTCCGCGCCGGCTCCCCCCCCAAAAAAAATTCTCCTCGACCTCGAACGGTCTCTGGTGGTTCAACTTTCTGGCCGCCCTACACAGCCTTACTCCCGCCGCGGAACAATATTCTTGTATTTATCAGTTTAACCGTCTGAACATCTGCGATTCGAATCTATAACCGTGGCGTCGGCTTCCGTCCAAACATCGTCAAGACATGCCTTCATTTGTCAAAATCGATACTTTTTCCGCCTGCAATCAGTCTAGTGGTGCGGGGCTCCATGTCGGACTGCGCACGCGTATAGTGCAATACAACGGCGGACCGTACAAGCGGCATTGGCTTTCGTTACTGTCAGGGGAATCAAGTTTCTATTGCGCGTTTCGCGTCGATAAGAGCGGAAAGGATCATGCTTTGCTAGCATCTAATTGGTTGAGATGTCTCCTGCGCCAGATATTCCCCGGCTTTTTATTGGCGAGGACATACAAACATCATCACCCCATGATACCCAGTGACGCGATCATACAGCAAGTCTATCTTGAATAATCTTCCGACCTCGAACCCAGGCTCATCTGACCTATCTAAGGGACCGTCGCTTCGCGCGGAACACAAGGGAACACAGCCAATCAGCAACCAACCGACGGGACAGTGGGCAATCGAATTGCTAAGTTGGTTTATGGAGCGAAAGTACTTAAGTTTTGATGGTCTCCTCCATATCTCTGTGCTCCCATAGAATGTCTGCAATCCCCCAAATCCCCCACGACTTTGACGATACGATGACGCCTGCAAAATCGACACCCCTCTCCCCTGCTGAAACGGTGGTCGATAATTATTTTCCCTTAACTGCATCTCCTGCCCCCTTTCCCAAAGCACCGATGGGTGTTATGATGTCTCCTGCACAATTGACCCCCTTCTCCCCTGCTGAAACGGTGGTCGATAGTTATTTTCCCTTAACTGCATCTCCTGCCCCCTTTCCCAAAGCACCGATGGGTGTTATGATGTCTCCTGCACAATTGACCCCCTTCTCCCCTGCTGAAACGCTGGTCGATGGTTATTTTCCCTTCACTGCATCTCCTGACTCTCCTTCCAAAGCACCGATAGGTGTTACGTTGTCCCCTGCTCGAAAATATGTACTGTTTTCCATATTCTGCCTTGCTCCGTTCTTAGACGCCTTCAACAACTCTGTTTTAATCTCTGCTATGCCGTCTTTAATCATTGACCTCGAAATCACCGAGGGTCAGAGCACCTGGATCATGAGCGTGTTCCAACTGACATTTGCCTCCTTCCTGCTTGTCGTGAGTACCGCTGCTCTTCAGTTTAATAACTATCCTCATTTATTGATTTTCCCACAGAGTGGCCGGATCAGCGATGTCTACAACCCCAGTGAGTAACGAGAGCACAGCGTCCTCACAGGAACTGACAGTTGTACAGAATTTGCATTCATCATCGGTGTTGGTTCTCTCGGTGTGATCTCGCTCGGTGCCGGTTTCGCCAGCGACAAAATTCTCTTGATTGTGCTTCGTGCATTCAGTGGAATCGGTGAGACCCATTCGGATGCATGCACTGGCTCAACTGACAAGTGCTTTCTGAATTTCACAGCCGCTTCTCTGACAATCCCGTCAGCTTTGTCGTTGATCATCAAGATCTTTCCCGAGCCCGTTGCACAAGCCCGAGCCCTAAGCGCGTTTGGTGGAAGCGGAAGCGTCGGAAACAGTGAGCAGCTAGCAAATCATCGCCCTTTCACCGCCTGACAATTTTTCTTCCCAGTTCTTGGCCTCTTTGTCGGCGCGATCTTCATCCAATATGCATCCTGGCACTGGACGTTCTGGTTCCTCGCGCTATTGACCGTGCCCATAGCTTTTATCGGCTGGCTTCTCATCCCCAGGGAAAAGGCGCCCAGTGAGGGTCCCAAGCTTAAGGGACTTGCCAAGTTCTTGAGCCTTGATCTTGTCGGAGTCTCCACATTGACAGGTATGCCTCTATCAAGTCAGCCTAATTTCGTCAATGACAAGCCCCGTCACAGTGGCCTTGGTTTTGTTGATATTCTCCCTGACTTCCGGCTCGTCGAGTGGATGGGCATCTCCCCTGGTCCTAGTGCCACTCATAATTTCCATTATCATGATCGTCTCATTCTTCCTCTGGGAGAAGCGCATCCCAGTGGAAACAGCCGCAATGTTGGTAACCTGTGCTCAATCACAACGCATTTGCTGACGCCGATTGTTATATAGTCCTCCTCACACTTGGTTCTACCCAAACTTTGCTGTTTTGATCTCTATTGCCCTCATGCCATACTTCTGGTGGACGACCATGTTCACGATGTACACCACGCTTTGGCAAGAGGTCTACGGCTGGAGCGCAATGATGACCGCTGCTCACATGTATGTTTAATTATATTGGCCATGATTGTCAGAACTCATAGAGCTCTGCAGGATCCCAATAGGCGGGCTCGCCTTCATCGTCAGCATGACTGGCGGTTTCTCTAGACTTATCAGTCCGAAATGGATTATTCTAACGGGCCAGGTTCTCACAATTATCGCCTGCCTGCTACTGTCTTTCGCGACCGGTCCGGAGAAGTACTTCCAGTTTGTTATTCCTGGCTTCATACTCGGCACCTCGGGGTGCCAGCTCATGTACACGCACACCAAGTTCGTTGATTTCATCCTGCGCCTTCAATCTTAACTGACTTTCGTCATAGCATCGCAATATTCAAGGCCACTCCCCCCGCTGTCGCTGGCACGATAGGTGCCATCTTCAACGGCGCTCTACAACTAGGCTCCGCCATCGGTTTGGCTGCATCGTCCTCTATCGAGACAAGCGTCGAGGCCAAGCATGGCGGCTTCGACAAATATTACGGGCGCGCGGCAGTTTTCTACTTCCTTATGGGCGTTCTGAGTCTCCAGGCTCTGGGCGTCCTTATCTTTTATCGCGTCCTGCCTGCTGAGAGCATAGATCTCGAGCCCAAGACGGTTTCAGGTGCCAGCTCCACCGAAAACATCGCCGGCGAAAAATGCACGGAGGTGCAAGGCAAAAAAGGCATTTGCTGAGCAATACGATTCTAAGCCACACTACATCTCATCCTTTTCTTTCTTTCATTTGGGCATTTTGATAATCTTTGTTCTCTCGTTCTCTCGCAGTTAGATTGTACAGCATCCATAGCATTTCCTTAGACATCTTAGAAGCTTTTAGACAGTGTACCCAGAATCTTATAGACGTAGATGCATATATTAGATAGAGACGTGCATATAGAATAATTTATTCGGTTAGACCTTTTTCTACTGCTCTGGTATGATTTTCTGTATATATCAATGGGCAGGGTGTTCTTACATAGATACTACTCTGAATCGATGGTGTTCGAGAGTGATCACTAGCTATGTGCACTTGATGCGATATCGAATGCTGCTCGCTGGTGGCGCCATGACGATGGATACTGCCAGATTGTGCCGTATGACCTATGCCATTCAGCCTTGATAATACAATGCTTCGTGCGTATATAAATGCCAAAAGATACAACTCTACCAATCCGTCTTCTTCGCCTTCTTAACCGCCTCGCCTACTGGAATCTTTTTGCTCTGGTATCCGAACCCGTCCAACCACGGCCACGTCGCGCTTCGCCTCTCCTCGAACGCCTCGATCGCCGACGCCTTCTGCAGCGTCAGCGCAATGTCGTCAAGCCCATTGAGCAAGCAGTGCCTGCGGAACGGATCCGTCGTGAACTTGATGGGCGGCTTTCCGTTCGGGCGGCGGACCTCCTCCTTCTCGAGGTCAACCTCGAGCTCGAGGCCGGCTTCTGCGTCCTCAGCGAGCGCGTAGCAGTCCTCTTGCGGGAGCGCAAGTGGGAGCATGCCGTTCTGCATCGAGTTGCTCTTGAAGATGTCGGCGAAGCTGGGGGCGATTACGCAGCGGATGCCGAAGTCGTTCCTGAAGTTCAAGACACGGGATAAGTATTTGAAACGGTAGGCAAGCGAGGAACAATCTTACAAGCTCCACGGGGCGTGCTCGCGAGAGCTGCCGCAGCCAAAGTTCTTGCCGGTGCAGACAAGGATCTTGGCGTGGTCGTAGGGCGCGCGGTTCAGGACGAAGTCGGTGTCTTTGCCGGTGTGCGGGTCTTTGCGTAGGGTAAAGAAGAGTGCGTTGGCGAGCCCAGTGCGCTTGAGGGTCTTCAGGAATTGCTTCGGGATGATCATATCGGTGTCCACGTTCTCGATGGCCAGCGGCGCCGCAATGCCCTTGACAACAACGAATTTCTCGACGCTCGACGGGGTCGTGGCTTCGGGGAGAGGGGTCGCAGAAGGTTCGGGGACAACATGCCCCTCCGGTTGCGGAGACGGGAGGATGGGATCGTCCAGGAAGTCGAACGCGCTGATGAGGTTCATCTTGGGGCCCGCCGCGATCTTCGCGTCCGCCTCCGCGCCCATGAACCGGCGCACATCGGTGAGCTTCCCAGTCATCGCCGCCGCCGCCGCCATCGCGGGGCTCACGAGATGCGTCCGCCCGCCGGACCCCTGGCGGCCCTCGAAGTTGCGGTTGCTCGTGCTCGCGCAGCGCTCGCCCGGCGACAGCTGGTCCGGGTTCATGCCGAGGCACATCGAGCAGCCCGCCTCGCGCCAGTCGAAGCCCGCGCGCTTGAAGATCGCATCGAGCCCCTCCGCCTCCGCATGCTGCTTGATGAGCCCTGAGCCGGGGACGATCATCGCGTACACGTTCGGGGAGACCTTGGCACCTGGGCCCGCGGCGAGGACGACCTTGGCCGCGGAGCGCAGGTCCTCGATGCGCGAGTTGGTGCACGAGCCGATGAAGACCTTGTCGACGGCGACCTGCTCCATGGGCGTGTTGGGCGTGAGGCCCATGTACGCGAGCGAGCGCTCCGCCGACGCGCGCTTCGTCGGGTCCGTGATCTTGGTCGGGTCCGGGACTGCGCCTGTGATGGGGACGACGTCCTGCGGCGAGGTGCCCCACGTCACGGTCGGCACGATGTCCTTCGCGTCGATATTGACCTCGATGTCCCACTTCGCACCCTCGTCCGATTTGAGCGTGCGCCAGTACGCCTCGGCGCGGTCCCACGTCTCGCCTTTCGGCGCGAGCGGGCGGTTGCGCAAGTAGTCGAAGGTGACGTCATCGGGAGCGACCATTCCCGCACGTGCGCCCGCTTCGATGCTCATGTTGCACACGCTCATACGCGCCTCCATGCTGAAGCCGCGGAAGACGGAGCCCGCGTACTCGATGACGGCGCCCGTGCCGCCTGCGGTGCCGATGACACCGATGATGTGCAGGATCACGTCTTTGGAGGTGACGCCTTCGAGGAGCTCGCCTTCAACGGCGATACGCATGTTTTTGCCCTTCTTTTGCATGAGGGTTTGGGTCGCGAGCACATGTTCGACTTCGGATGTGCCGATTCCAAAAGCAATAGAGCCAAACGCGCCTTGGGCTATAGAACATGTCAGATAATGGCAGGGGAAAGCACTGGAGTAACGCACTGGAAGTGTGAGAATCCCCACACACAGATGTGATACCAGGAAGCTGCACAGACGCGTCAGTCATGTATAGGTGGAAACTGTCGACAGGCTTACAGTAAAGCCTTGTTCAGGTCCAATGATATGCACAATGCCTGGAAGATCGTGAGGACCATGCGAATTACGCGAAAGTCCAATGTAACGTACCCTGACGCCGATCACTAAGACCAAAGTAGGTGAGACCAAATTCCTTCACGTTCTCCTCCAAGGCCATGCATTGCGCTCTGGAATCGGGCTCAACAACAAAGGTATTCAAGTCCTTATACGTCTTGCGCGAGGCAGTCCTAGAAACATCACTGAGTCCCCGAGCTGAGGCCAGGCTGATCGGAGCACATACGGGATATTGTGGTCGACAGTGGCAAGGGTGCAATCGGGGCGCCTAACGGGGCGACCTGCTACGCGCCTATAGGGCAGATACTGTCAGCGACTGCCATGCGTCGACCATCGCGAATCAAAATGCACTGACAAGCCTTCAAATGCTTGCGGGCTGGTGACTTCGTGTACAAGGTGGCTAAATTCAGCCGATTAGCCTAGATCGAGGGCGGATGGGTTGCATGCTCACCGATCGATGTAAATAAGAGCCAACCCATCCTCTTTTACTTCACTGCGAGTAGCTGGTAAGATTCTATAATCTTTAGAGGGAATATATGCACTTACACGACGTGATCGTCCCATATTTTATCGTAAAGAGTTCGAGGACCGGGGACAGGGCCAGGCATTGTGATTGTGAGGCTTGGAGGAAGGGTGGGTGGTTGAAGCTAATTACAGGGTCTCCACCTTTTATAATATCACGACTAGTCACTCTGCCATTTCATTTCGGCCGATTCCCCTCTCGTCAGGGGCATTTCTGCTCTATTCGCCTGTCCAATCAACGCGTCTCCATTCCAGCCAATCTTCCTCGGCCGACTGTCATCTGCCAATCATCGTCGGCCGAAACGAGAGCGTGGTAACAATCCATCTTTTCCGGTCTGCTGCCCAGCTTCCCACGCACCTTCCCGATTCGGAAGCCCTCCTGCTCGAGAATATCGCCTGGCCACGGGCAGTCAGCAAGTCGATCATTCGCCATGGCCAAGTCTAAGAAGTGCGCGCGTTTTCTCGCAGGGTAGCTTGGATTGTTGCTAACAGCCCTCTGCAGTCACACAAATCACAACCAGAGCTACAAGGCCCACAAGAACGGCATCAAGACCCCCAAGACTGGCCGTACCAGATCGCTCAAAGGTGTACGTGTGTTTCCTCCGCCACCTCTGTAATATGCTGATCTCTCCTGCAGGTTGACGCCAAGGTCTGTTGGACCTGCCCTGAAAACTCACGATGACCCTGACCTCCATGTTCTAGTACCGTCGCAATGCCCGCTTCGCGCTCATAGGATCGGTGAGTCCCGCATGATCTCTCGTTTGCTATGCGCTGACAGAAACACAGCGTAAAGCACGCCTTGAGGCAAAACAGGCGGCGAAAGCAGCATGATTGTCGATTTCATTCAGCTACTCTGTACAGCCCGCACTCCATATCATGCATATGCATTCATGTCCATAGCCCGCTCCCCGCAATAAAAGACAAAGGCTCTCAAAACATCTTATTTGCAAGTGTGAATAAGAATACGATACTGGGCCACCTGCGTGCGACTAAGGATGCGATGCTTCTCCACTCCTGTGCTCCTTCAGCGTCTTTGCATTTCTCTCCAGCGTTGCCTGCAGCCGTATCGCCTAACCGCCTGCCATCAGTCCTGGATTCTAACGCATAAGCTCAAGCTAAAGACGTACCGCGGCATCCTCGGGCTTCAGCGCACCCTTCGCCATGTTGTGCTTCCCCGCACGCAGCCGCTTCTTCGCTAGTACCTGCGATGGCGGTATCGGCCGCCCCGACTTGGTCTTCCCGCTCTCGTCGTGGGCCTGTAAGAGCGCCTCGCACTCCTCCTGCGACGGCACATAGCCCTCGAGCAGGGAGAAGAACTTGTGTCGCAGCACGACCTTGATCTGCTCGTAGGCGGTAGTGGAGTACCAGCCGTCGCGCTCCTGTGCACCATGAGCGCCGTGAGTTAGTGAGGCCAGCGCAAGAAACGCACATCGCAGCTTTCCCGGACATCGTCCTCGCTGTTGATCATCTCCATGAGCATCGGGTCGTGGATATCGCATAATTGAAACGCGGCGGTCTCCTGCGTGACCCGCACTCCGTCGAATATATGCGCAGTCCTTGTGCAGTGTCAGCAGCGCCGTCGTAAATAAGAAAGGCACGCAACGCACTTCCGGTCTGGCTCGCCAAGGCTGTCGTCCCGCGCGGCCGCCAAGCGCCCCTCGCGCCGCGCGATGATGCTTGTCTTCAGGATCGGGTGGTTCATGTTGCGGAAGTACAGCCGCTGGAACACGCGCGCCGCGGGGTGCTGCCGCGGGTCGTATCCGAAGCGGATGAGCGTGTCGCGCCACGGGCCGTCCTGGAACACCCAGCATACGAGCGGGAGCAGCACTTTCGAGCTGTATGTGCGTGTTAGTTTGCAATTCGGGATGCAGGGGAGTCGCGCACTTGTGAATGTCCCGCGCTTCCTGGGGTGTGAATTGGTTGAACAGAGACGCGCGCGTCCATACCGCGCGCTCGGCGAACAGCTGCGCATGTTAACGGAATAAGGAAAACAGCATGATGCGGGCATGGGCTCACATCTTTTAGGCGGTTCAGGAGGAGCTGGTCCTGCTGCGCACGCATCGTAGCGACGTTCTGCGGCGGCTCGGTCGGCGCCTGTTCCACAAGGTCAGATTAGCGAGTACCCTAAAAGCAAGCCGACGCACGACCGGCTCTGTGAAGACGATGGTGGCGGGGCCAAAGCCCTTCCACCGCCACTTGTTGACCAGGCGCTTGTGCTCTTCGCCAGTCGCGTCGTCGATCTGGGTGGTCACCATCGACGACGGATTCGCTTTGAAGCTGTGTTTTCTCAGTCGCGGATCGGGAGAAACCTGCGTGCAGGCGAACGTACTTGTAGTTTTGCGGGATGCCTTGCCGGCTGAAAAGAGGCGGGGGGAAGAGGCGGAGGTTGCTTCGGGGGGCAGAGGGCTGTGATGCAGTGGGAGGAACGGGTGAAGGAGCTACAGTTTCTTGGGCGAGTTGGGGGTCGAGGACGGGATCAGCAGGTATTGTGTAATCTTCTGTGGGCTCTGGCATCCGATACTGCTGTATTGCGTCAACTATTCGTGGGCTTAGAAACATTTACGGGCCGAATTCACGCATTTGAAGCTCACCGTCCAAATTGTCCATAGCCAGGCGCAGTTTCGCGACCGGGTCCTCCAGATCCGTCTGGAACTGGTAGTCTACCATACCTAACGCAACGCACATTCAGTCTAGAGCCAGAGCACATAATCACAACACTTGCTTCGGAAACGGACTGTCTTGGTGATGGCACCGACCGCCTCTGCCGTGTACTCGCCCACCAATACTCCGTCTGCGCCTTTGCGCTTCCGCTTCACGACCTTCAGTAACACATTGCTTGTGCCGACGACATCGCCGGGGACAGGGTGCGCAAAGGGGTTTCCAGGCCGGAAACTCAGCTCGATCAACGCATCCGCCTTGGTCGCGGTACGCTTGAACGCGGTGTCAAGGCTTAACTGGCCACCCAGGTGCTCGATCGCGAGGGGAACGGATGAGGGGCGGACATAACCTGGATACTCGATCGAAAAGAAGTGAGCAGACGGGAGTGGGTGCTCGGGAGCTTCAGAAGGGTGCAAAGAGGAAGATGATGCTTCCATGTCGTGGTGGCCGGGGTCAAGACGCGAAGATCACGTGCGGAAGGACAAGAGCAAATTATCGGTGAATAATGTAAAATGTACAAGAAGGACTGCAGGAATTAACTATCTTTGCCTGGATTTTCTATGCCCTTTTGCATGCCCATGATCTCCTGCATGGCCTCCTGTGGTGCGAAAGTGGGTTAGCTACCAGGGGCAGAATGTGTGAGGTATTATGACGCACAGCAGAGTTCAGGTCCACGCCCGCCTTCTTCAGCTCCTCCACAACCTTGGTTGCTGCAGTACGGAAGTCAGAATTTGTCGCCAGTCGCAACATCTGCATTTTTGACGGCATTTTGCCCGTGCCCATCTCGATTCCTACGTGCGCGCGTCAGCCGCCATGCGTCCACTCGCAGAAGCAAAGACATACCTGACTCTCTCATTTTTGCGGCAAACTCGGAGAGCGCCGCCAGCACCTCCGGTTTGTCTGCAAGCTTCTTGAATATCTCTGTATGTCTAAAGCGGTCTATGAATGCATCGGATTCGGAAGCCTGTGGTGTGGGTGAGGCCGAGAAGTTGCGGAAAGACAGTGGGTTATGCGCTCGTCGCATGCCAATGGTCGACCGCATTATCACGGGAGCAAGAATGTGTCGTGCGTGGAACATGGCTAGAATGACAATGGCGGGGGTGGGGGTCGTGTAAAGCAAATGTCGAAGCCAGAGGCTGGGCAAGCAGTGACGTTGGGCGTGAGAACCGCGCTACACGGTGGAGCCGCGGCGAGCGACGCGTTCTGGCGGCATCCACATCATGGATAATGACTACTTTTCGATAGATAATATTCTCGCTGATAATCAGGTGCGCGCACTCAGACACAAGGTCGATGATGCCTGGAACTAGTTTCGTTAGAAAATCAACTGTGACTTCAAAGTCGATGTCCCGGATATGGGGCATCTGGGTGGGGGGAACGAACGCGATGTGAGCACGCGTCTTTCTTTTGAAACCACACTGATATATATATCCTCGTAGATTAAAGCCCCTACCAGAATTCCTCTCCCGGTTTGGCTCGCACTCATCATACTCTACTCGCAAGTGTTTCCCTCACCACTTGATACAGTCACTCATTGATTATCGCTGCAGCGACTGGGCAGATCCAACGATGCCTGCACCATATGGCTCTCGCGTACGCAACGCGCTCAAAGCAGAAGCAAAGAGCGTGCGTCTGTCTTCTCTAGTCGGTGCGGGCGGTATGTGGTACGGGTTTGGGAGCACTATGGCAGAAATGTACGCAGAGCTTCATTCAAAACGCCCAAGTTGGTTGACTAATTCTTGGACATCAGATTAGAAGAGGAACAGGGCCAAATGTTGTCTGTGGCCCTGGTACAGGTACGCCAGGGTGTGTGTGTGTGTGTGTGTACTGTTATCCTCTGAAATGAGTTTCTTTCAGACCTTCCGGAATCGTTTGATGGAAGTGGTTGACCAAGCTCAACATTTCGCTGCGTTGGGATCGATAGGTGCGGGAGGGTCTTCCGGTGATACAGCACAGTCGTTTAGAGAAGGGCTTGACGCGACTGAGCGAGAAAGTGAGCCGTGCACTTTGGGATCATTGCCGTCTGACTAACTGACTGGCACTCGCCCGCAGTATTTTCGCTGGCTCAAGAAAGCGCAAAAAGAACAAAACGGTGGTATGAAGAGAGTGACAGAGGGCGAAGATGACAGTACAAAGAATTATAAATCTTTTTTGCTCTCCGCAGTATCTTGCTCTACTGGTGGGGTATTCTTCAGCTCATTTACAAACCTACACTTCTTTTCAGCATATAAGCTAGCATTTAAGACAGCAGACGCACCATTTAACGCTTGCCCAAAGGCAAAACTCGATCCCCATCAACCCAAATACGTGAATGTTGCCTCCAGTGAGGAAGGCAAGCGTGATGAAGACCACCAGTAAGAATGTGAAGGCACCATCTACAATGAGTAGAAACCTGGGGTCCAGCGATGAGCCCGGCGTTAAGATATTGTCCAGGAAGTTTGAGCTCTGCACAGGTGTCTCAGGGGACGCGGTGATGACGGTGGTGTCAGAAGAAGACATGCGGGGTGGCTAAATGTGCCGGCGACGCGTCAGGTCGCGTCTCCGGCGTGCAATTGAGGGCGCAGCCAGATATTGCAGAATACGATATTTGCATGACATTATTCGACACACTTTATATTCAAATTGACGTTCATGAAACCTGTGGAATAAAGACTACACTCTCACTTTCGGTCTCTCGTTTGTCCAACTCTGTCTCTGACCAATGCCATATTTTGTAATGGGCACTATCGGGACTTCCTGTTGCATAGATGCGCAGCCGATTGGCCCGCTCTATCTCCGAGGTTTCCATACCCCCATCGTTGTGGACTGCGTATTCGACATTAGTTACGATGAATATTTGAGAAAATATCATCCACCTCGATCAAATATTCCAACCCACTGGAAGTACTTCTGCACCAGAGCAGCGACGGGCTCTCGTTTAGGTAGCTGTATGATGTCTTCATCCGGTTCGTGAATCGGTTGGGGAAGAACTGGGAGTCTCAAATCATCCAATGTAGAATCGAAGAGCGCAAAGCAAACAGTCCTAGCGTGCGCGTCAAGATCGCGCCAAAGAACAACCAGGTAACGAAATTTACTCGGACAGTTGGCTGGACAGATAATTCAGACAGGCAAGCGTTTGAGTAACCATCGTCAGGTAGGATGAGACGGTGTGCCTGCATTTCATTTGAAGATCTCAATCTAGGTAAATCATAACATGCGACCCACGGTTCAGTTTCATCGCGAAAGTACGCAGAAGGTTCCAGCAACACGAGTAAGACCGGCGTGCCGTCGAGGATGAAACGCATTTCTCCGTCGGTGGCATGCTCTGACCCATTGTTGCGCAGCATGAACAACATAAGAGCGAGATGCGCAGGCGAAGACGGGTAACTAAATAAGAGGGTGAGAGGAAGCTGTCGCCCGTGCGGTAGGCGAACACAAACAATATTTCTATTCTGCGCGAGATTTCCATCATTCGACCATGTCCAGAATTCGTTATTAGCCAATCGTCGTGATATTTTTGTAGCGCATGTTTGAAGGCGGTCCTTGAAGGTGCGATTAATAGAGCTCTAGAACGAGGTTGAGCAGCTGTATGGGACAAGCACAGATGAATTGGCGCTGAGGGATGGTAATTGCCCTTGATCAGAAGAGTCTCAAAGGGAGGGAGAGTGTAGTCCGTCAGAGTTTCGGGAAATAAGGAGGATTTGGGGGCGGACATGGAGTTCAAGTTCAAAAGTTGGGTTATGGGCGCTTATGTTATCCTGTACCCTCAAACTGTACAGCATGCATGATGCCACGCCCAGCATGCCATGCCACGACTCTTCAATCGGCAGGGAAATGAATCATCATCTAATCTTCTCTTTGACCGCCCCTCATGGTTGCGGTAGGATTGGCCGTGTCTACGATGGCATCTGCGGCTGAAATCGCTGCGTGAGTGACGACTGCTCACCATCCATGACTGACGACCGCCTGTGCTGATCGACTGCTCAATCCCGCTGTTGTTCTCCCCGCGACACGGAATTTCAGACAATTCGCCCCAATTCCATATATATACCCCTGCGTAGAAGTTCTGTCTGCGATCATTCAGCTATGCCAGAACGTGGCTACTAATAGGTGTGTTATACTATGCACATTTGCCAATAACTTTCCTTAAGACTCTGCAGGCGATCGGTGCATCAACTGGGGGACAGATGCCACAGTTTTCTGACATCTTTTGGTCAATGGATGCAGAGTAATGCAAATAATGCAAATCCCGAGGCTCTCAATGCCATGATGAAGTACGCATAATCATTGATGAGTACTCAACAAAATGCTGAGAGGCGCCTCATAGTGTCCTTGAAGGGGTGAGGGTTAAGATGGAAGCTTGGTCCAAACTGGATCGTTTCAGAGCTTTTGCGAAGCAAAATGAGATTCAAGAGGATATACAGAGGTGTCATAGGACGATGTCGGATTGCCTCACCCGGTTTCAGGTGTGCCAAACATCTCACCCAAGAATGTTGTCTGACTATTCCTCCTCAGGTTTTATCACATTTGGGAATCCAAGAGTGGCAGGCGGAGTTTGCCAAGAACTATCAACAGGATCATGAGGAAATTATAACCTACCTCGCCGAGATCCAACATTCCACCGCCATAACGCAGGCAGTTACCGTTGAAGGATTCGGAGAAATAAGAGAGTTCATGCTGAATATGCAGGGCGTACGTGCCCTGCTATCTCTAACATACGGCATCTAATCATTGGGTGGTGCAGGCCTTGCCGCAATCCAATCTGCAGGTCAACGAAGGCCTTCAGAGCAATCTCTATCAAGTCCAGAAAGAGACCAAAACTTTGCTTCCCGAGTTCAATCTCAAACGCGGTGAGGTTCAACGAGTCGGAGAGTTTCCTGTCAGTGGATCAGCATCGATGGATATCTGGGAGGTGAGCACATCCCTCTAAATGCGTGGCCACTTCGCTTACCACCTGCTAGGGCATTTATCTTGGTCGGGAGAAGGTAGCAGTCAAGGTTATTCGAGCTGTGACCGCGGATCCTCGCAGTCTCCTGGTAATGACCCCTCACAAATGCATAGTCATTCCTCAGAATCTGATCATAATACAGCGATTTAAACGAGAGGTGAAGATCTGGGGAGATGTTTGGAAGATTGATGGTGGCCAACACATTCTCCCATTTTATGGATTCTGCCAGAACGATGGCCCGTATCCGTAAGAGTTCTCGTTCTATTATCTTTTGTTTAGCTCTGATCGTCTGAAGCAGTTATATGGTATCTCCTTGGCAGGTCAGATAAAGCATATCGGAGATCATTCTATCCTCATCACTAGCCCTCACAGCCTAATGGGACCGCCATCAGCTATGTCAAACGGTATCCTCACGTTGACTACCTCGATATGGTGCGTAGAGTCAGTCAAACGCTCCAACGGCCGACTGATCTCTTGTTATCCTAGATTCAAAAGATCGGCGCAGGCTTGGCGATCCTGCACTCGATGCAACCTCCCATTGTACATGGCGATATCAAAGGCGTGAGGAGCTATATTTCTGCACTCACATTACATTAGCCAAGTCCTCATTTCTTGACAGGCCAACATCATGATCAACTCATTTGGAGATCCTCTGATCGCAGACTTCGGCGTCTCGCGAATCGTGGAAGACATCACTGGTGTTCCCTTTTCCCAAAGCAACGGCGTCTCGGACTCCTACCGGTAAGACGAACGAACCACTGCCATATCTGGTGCTGATACACAGCAGTTGGTTTGCACCCGAACTTTGCATAGGTCCAGGATCGTTGTCTATCAGCTCAGATATCTACGCATATGCCATGACCATGCTTGAGGTAAGGCCCCGCTTGTAGGCTGCCGTCAACGCCGCTGATCAACTGCGCGTCCAGCTTCTGACAAATCAACAACCATACGCTTACATCAAGCATACGACAGAAGTCGTTATAAAGTCGGCAACAGGCACACGTCCAAGGAGGCCCATTGATCCACAAGTAATCGCCAGAGGTCTCGATGACAGGCTGTGGCAGTTGATGAATGATTGTTGGGGTGAACAAACAACGAGACCGTCTATACATGTTGTCCTCAGTCGCTTGCCGAAATGAGCACTATTTGGACCCAAGCCATGGTTTTAATCGTCGATTGAGGTACCTTCTGGGCGCCGTAAATACGGGAGAACATCGTAATATCAACCATATGAACGGCAGAGCTCAGCGATAGTCTTCCTGTTCAAGATCCCCCTCGTCGCTAGCAAGGATGTTGGCGAGATTGGATGCTTTACGTCTCGCATAATACCAGAGTCTTATCAGGTCGTCTTCTCGTTTCTTATTTCTCCTAATCCTCTTTGATTTTGAGACTCGTCTTCGCCATTCGAATAATTTTTGCATTTTCGTGCACACTGCCCAGGGCCTTCCTGACGGGCGTCCTCGTCGTCTGCGTCTTCAATCTCTTGAAAAATGTGCGTCGTTGCTTCCAAATAATTTATCAAGCCTCATGATGTAATCCAATCCAGTCATTGAGGTGGATAAGTAAGCACTCAGTCAGTCAGCATTCGGTCAGCTAATTATGAAGCAGGAGCTGCGCACGGCGACGTCGTCGACGCGCGCCAATTTTGACTGCGCCTGGATTCTAATTGAGAAACGGTTCCACGCGTCGCACCTTGAACAGCCTTGAATGCGTACTCTGGGGTCCGTCTAAGGCTATAAGATGCTCGATCTGTTCCTTCGATTCGAAAACCATCTGTTAATTCCCACCAATGCCCCGTAGCATTCTCCTCCTCGGTGCCACTGGTGAGCAAACCTTCAGAGCTGGTCGCAGAATTGAGTCTTGAATGACAATCTCCCTTCCTAAAGGAGTCAGCGGCCTCGCATTTATTCAAGAAGCTTTACAATGGCCCATACCGCCGAAATTGACGCTTTATGTCCGAAACCCATCGAAGCTTCCCGCTGGGACTGAAGTAAATGCGCGTATTGTGAAGGGCGAATTGAGCGATGAAGCCGCCTTGGCGAGTGCCATGGACGGTGTGGACACGGTCGTCAGTGTCTTGGTGAGTTCAGAACTCTGATCGCATCGTGACCTGTGACTTACTAAATAAACTATCATCTAGGGTGCTTATTTCAGTTTCAGTAAAATGATAACGCGCGATAAGAGCACCGTGGGTTACCAAGTCCTGGACTCTGATATCTTTCTGGTATGACTCATGTTCAATTACAGCCAATCGCCGATGATCTCAAAACTGTCCTGAAATTAATGAAAGTCAATGGTGTTCGTCGAATTTTCGCCTTGTCTACACCATCATATTTCGTACCTGGAGAGACTGTGAGATTGATTTCCTCCGTCAACCCTCACCACTTACATTGTTTACGATTTCATAGCGTGGGTGGATACGGTCCGCCTATCTAGTCCTTCCTGCCTTGTTGATTCCGCAGGGAAAGGCAGAAATGGTCGCCATCGCCGAAGCTGTCGCGGCCGAGAAAGACCTTGATTGGACCATTTTCCGAGTCCCGAACTTGACAGAAGCCAGCTCAGACCTGCCGGTGTATGCAGGTCTGCTCGGTCCTGACTACACAGGCTCGCTCTCGCTTAGCAGGGGAAGCCAGGCGAGGTGGATTTTGAAAGAAATGGAAGACAACGCTTGGATCAAACAAGCTCCAGCAATAGGAAATTGAGATAGCTACTAGCATACTATCCTCTATCTCCCTCATTCCCAATCCATTTTACTCACAAATAAGTACGATTTGATGATTGACTGCGAGCCCTGCGAGAATTTGAATCCTGATGATGGGCGTCATATTTGTTTAATGCAAGTTTAACGCCACGCGAACAATCACTGGAGTGCAAGCCAATTAAATTGAACTTTGAATTTAATTCCGGGCTTGAAAAGCTGATTCTCTTGACAGAAGTGTTGAGATTGATTTTTGAACCTGCAACGTGATCTGTCAATTACCATGCCGCGTTTAGTCACAACGTGACTGCCGCCTCTCCTGTCCTGCCGCCCACTGGGACCTCTGACCTTTCCACATATCTGGCATCATGCACCCATTTGCCTCCTACGTGCTACGCAGCTACTATCGCTCGACAGGATGGAACGAAGATAACCTTTACGCTAATTTGACACGGTCTTCGAATGGTGTGTTTCTTGATAGAAGCCTTAGTACTCGCGTTCTTACACAAGTTCTCCAGCTATACTCGACTTTACTGTGCCCCGAGGCCTGCATCTCTCTGTCTCAAAGTCTCCCAACTCTCTTTTCAATACCTCATATTCCATGAATGCTATGCCTTCGCTGAACGGCTCTGTGGGCTACATCTTCACGTCTTGCGATCTAGATGTCAAAAACTCTGGCAACGTCCGCTTCAAGGATATGATCGAGAGGTTCAAAGTTTATGATACACCGCGAAGACCAGAAGGGCGACAGGAGGAATGGTTAGCAGGAGAGAGGGTAGACGCCCGCGGTATGTTCCTATGTGTTTTTGTTTTTTGGGTTTCTGTAACGTTGACCTGCAGATTCCAGAATACCTCCTCTATGGCCGATTCTACTTGCCGACTGGTAGACTGGATGCACTGTACTCGACCCGATTGTCTCCCACAGTGCAGGCTTTAGTGGCTGCTATATCGGATCCTCGCTCGAAGCTATCTGGCGACCGCCGTTCCCGGAGTGACAATTCGAGCAACGTGATGCTGAGCTTGCAGCACGACATTGGCAAATGGTGCACGGAGTATACGTGGAGTGCCGATGACAGCATGTGGGGTGTCCGTGTCTTGCATAATTTTGGCAAGCAGAAAGTGGTAGCGGATACCCCAATAGACGAGACTGCACAGGTATCTGGGAGTCCCACAAGAGTGAAGCGCGTTGATGAGGAAGAAGCTATAGGCGGCGGTTTGAAGGGCCGCTTTTCTGCTGGCGCAGAGTTTTATTTCAGCGCGAAAGAGAAGAGTGCTGGAGGTGAGAACCGAGTATTTGCTTCCATCGATACCAGCTGCTAAAATTATTTCAGTTTCTACAGGAATCCGGTTCACTACATTGCCTGACGCCACTCCACCATCTTTCCAGCTACCAACAAATTCATCATCTCCATTATCATTGGCTGCCACACCGCGCGGCTTGCCTTCACCTCCTACCACCATCACCGCCTTATTCAATCCCATGATGGGCCATATGTCTGGCGCATACGCTGCAAGGGTTTCAAGGGATCTCGCTCTCAGCTCGCGGTTTGATTTCAATGTGTATAGCTACGAGAGTGAGTGGACAATGGGCGCGGAATGGTGGATAAGACGCAAACCTGCGAAGTTGGACGACGACGTTGCGCCGCCGTCGCCGACGCCTTCAGACTCATATCAAGATGTCATGGGGGTCGTCAAAGCAAGAGCGTCCACACAGAATGTGAGAACACAAACTTCATCTTCACTTCATCTTTTGCTGAAATGAGCCCTGCTTAGGATGTATCATTGATGTGGGAAGGCCGATTAAAGAACATGCTTGTCAGTTTAGGCGTTGTATCTGACCTTTCCAGTCGGTCAAAGCCAATCAAAGCTATCGGACTAGAACTTTCGTATTTCAGCAGCGGGTAATGATAATTGTATAGAGGAGTGAATTTGTGAGCTTCGTAATGAGGATGTGATATAGGCGTGAACCGTGAGCGTAAACGGGGATTAATATTACAATCAGCATCCAGAAAATTTGGGATCAATGTACACAGTTAAGACATGAAATGAGTTCGGAGAGCTAGGGTATGGGAAGATATGGGTTAAGAGTATTCAAAGAAGATAAATAAAGGAAAGGATTGCGAATCAAGATTATTCAGTAGCTGCAGCAATCCCCTGCGCCTTGGGAATGTTCTTCATGACGCGCGAAATAGCAGCGGCTGTGAGAACAGGTCGGGGTCGCGGACTCGAACCTGTCACTACAGGCGGCGAAGAATGGGTCCGGTTGTGGGAGCCACCTCGTGAGGAGCCCCCACCGGCACGGGGAAAGCGCTGATGAGCTGGAGGAGAGGTTGGAGGGGGGCGGCCAACGGTATGAGCCCGCTGATGGGATGGCTGGAAGGATCGAGGACCCGTAGGCGTTGCCGTGGTTAGGAGATTGGCGGATGAAAGACTCGGTAGCGAAGTTGAATCTGATGATGGGGATGGTCCGGAGGGTGCATGAATGGAGGCTGATAGTCCATTGTTGCCCGATGATTTTTCGACCGCAAATTCTACTTCTGTAGGATCAGAGGCTGTTACTACGGCTACAGTTTCCGATGTTGCAGAGGCAGGTAATCTGACGACTGCAAGCTCCGGCAACTGGTTTGCTGATAGTGAAACTTCTTCAGCTGTTGCTGCTGAAGGTCCTAGATTCACGCCTGGCTTGTCTGCCTGTGTGACGGGCTGTACCGTAGGAGCAGCAACGTGCACAGGGACCGGGACAGCCTTGGATTTGGACCTCTCAGAGGAGTTGGGTATATTGGCGCTAGGTTTGGATGGTAGGGAGGGATGTAACGTAGCCTTCGTTGGCTGCGAAGATACCGCAGGAGTTGAGGGTGCCGGTGCTGTCTCCGATGATGGGAGCCGCTTGTCGTCTTCCTGCGGTGCTACAGGTAGTGCTGCTGCTTCCGCTGCTGCCTCGACTTTAATCCGAGTGACTGCCTCAGGCAGAGGCTTCAAATCATCGACCAGGATAGGAGACATTTCTTCGACAGCGGTCTGATAGATGCTCGGACTCACTCCCCAGTCGTTCAAGTCAGGCAGACTATCGTCATCATCGCCAGCCCAGTCTATATGACTCCCTGGCGTAGAGGGGCGAAGGCTATCAGACATAGCATGGGACCGCATGCGCTCCACTAGCGCATCAATGTCATGCTTCATATCAAATGTAGAAACTTCAGGTGCAGCAGATGCGGCAGCCAGATGAGGGGGGATATCCTTGACAATGGTTGGTGTTGGAGGCCCGGTACGAGCCTTTTGCGGTCGAAGAGCGGTTTGAGACATGGCTGAATCGATTGTCAAGGTCTGCCTCGCAGCGTTGGTGGCACCTTTGCCCTGCTGAGCTCGCTTCCGGGGGTTCTTGGGACGCCCAGATGTAGGACTGCTCTCGACAGTAGGGGAGGAAGGTGCTACAACGACCGCAGGCACATTGCGAGAGCCTCTGCGAGATGGAGCCTTTGATTTGACCAGTTTCTCGGCCGCTGAAGCTGTACCCGTAGATTTCCCCGCTGTCGGTGACGATGAGGCTGCGCGAGCAGGAGAGGGTTTCGTTTCCCCCGGTATCTCCACTCTCAAAGGTAAGGGGTCGACTTTGGGCGTGTTGGGTTCCGTCCCAGCTCGAGCACGCCCATCGGGTCCACGACCACTGCGGCCACTTCTGCGACCTCCGCGACCTCCTCCGCGATCCGAACCCCCACCCCTGCCTTTCGGTGGGCCGCGAAAGGCGGAGCCTCCATCTGTGGGCCTCAGACTGCTCAAATCCCTGGGGCGTGTGGATGCGGGCCCGGGGGTAGCAGAGGGGTTCGGTGCAGGGCGAGGAGTTGCTGTTGCCATTCTTCGTGCCTATGTCACACGAATGATGGATGGCAATGCTGGGATGTGCAGTTAATACCAGTTCCACCAACACCGGGATAAAGGGGTGCTTCACAGGTAATTGACACGAGTGTTCTCGGGTTTCGATTTCTTTGGAAGGGCTTTGGTGATCTCCAGGCCTGTCCGCAAAGGGTCTAGCAATGAGTAGTGGAAAATGAATGCGGTCGGTTTGGAGATGAACTTGAAGCACTTCTGCAAGCGGAAAACGACTGTTTCCGTTCACATAGGCACCGAGCCACGATCTCTCTCCAGTCCATCTACTATCATGTCGAAAGCATCTCAGCCAGAACTTAAAAAGGTTTGCAATCTTCTTGAATGTTTATTTTATACCGCTAAAATTCTATAATATAGTTTATGGACAAGAAATTGTTCGTTAACTTGCAGGGAGGTCGCAAAGTCAGCGGCACATTGCGCGGCTACGATCTTTTCTTGAATCTGGTCATCGACGACGCGCAGGAAGAGTCGACTCCTGGGCAAAAGCACCCTATTGGAACAGTGGTGAGTGTTGTTTGCCGCTACGCGCCGACTGTTAAGCTAATTGGTTTTGGTAGGTGATTCGCGGGAACAGCGTAACATCGATGGAAACACTCGAGGCGATACGATCATAGTTGTTGTTGAGTCGGAGCTAGGGTCGTGTTGTAGTCTTTACCGGTACGCTCTGGAATTCAGTATTTGTTGCCTATCTGATCATAGGCAACACTTAGTTTCGTTCGTGCACAAACCAAAAGTAATAAAGGCCTTGCTGTTGTGGTTCATCACTCTCCGTTTGCGTTATGACTCGGATGCTGCATTCCGGGACCCCAGCTTTGCAGTGCACTTGTCTCATCAACTGGGTGTGCGATGTCACTCAAGGTCACTAGCACTCATGCAAGGCTGTTGCTGAGCGGGCCCATTGGATGATGCTCTGTGGTCTGCCAACCTGGTGTCAACCCAGAAGTTTATAGTACTATTGGTCTTCTCAGACTCTTGCTTGATACCTTGTAAACACCAATTGGCACGAAGTAGTGATGATAAACAAATATTTTATTGTCCTAATTTAGACTTATCATGTACACTAGGGTTAGGGTTAGGAGGCAGTAAAAGCAAAAGAAAATGGCCTGCCCAGCCAGAGTGGCCAAAGCAGGACAGGAAAATATTGAGACGGTGCATGACCCGGGGGCCATACAAACCGCAAGCACCCTCTGTATGGACAAGGTCGCCGTGCTATGGAAGGTCCCTACGGCCCACAAGCTCAGGTCCATGAAGGAACTTGTGCCATCAAGGTAAGTATGAGTTGTTCAGATGTTTGCAAATCGTTTAAATAGTCGCCAGAGCGCGCACGGACCATGTTTAGCATGATAGCCACACACCCCTCATCATCAACAGGAGCTGTTCTAAACGCCCATCTCTGACTCTCGCCCGGATCTATGCCATGATTTAAACACGTTCTTGCATTTTGCGGGCTCTGAAGCAGATCTGAAGTACGCAGTCTGAATCAAAATCGCGGTTTATATGCTATCGGCCCGACCTGCTCTCCTGAGCTCTACAGTACCTCCACTACATGTCGACTTCGAACACCTCAAATCTGGAGCCTGGCGAAAAATTGCGGAAACTGGTTGGTGAAGATCCTATCAACGGCTGGGATAAGGCTTGGTGCGCACTTGGCGGGTTGGTGCACAGAGCAGCTTGGTTGATCTCACAACACAGGCAAAAAAGTGTGACGCCTTGGGATCGGGGCAATGTGCAACCCCCGCTGCGGGATCTGCTCTTATCTAGTGATATCGACTGGCCGCGCGCTGGAAGAGCCCTCGTACCAGGATGCGGCAGGGTGGGCGCATGCAGTGACTCGTCAGAGCAAACATCTATATGGCTCACAATCGGGTTATCAGGGCTATGATCCCATCTTCATTGCGACGACTCTTGGTCTCGATACTCTCGCCATTGACATTTCGCCCACAGCCATAAAGGCAGCTAATGAGTGAATCTGCATATACTTGTGCAATTTGAAGATTCTGATACTGCAGCAGTTTGCTCGCGCAGACCCCACTCACCGATTCGAAAGGCAGAGTCGCCTTCCGCGATGCAGACTTCTTCACTTTGGCAGCCTCTCATAGCGAACAGTTCGATATAGTCTACGACTACACGTGAGTCTGGCTCACGCCCACGCAACCTACCATTTACACATGACGCCAACAGCTTCTTCGTCGCCATTCTTCCCGAAAGACGCGTCGAGTGGGGTGCGGAGATGAATAAACTCGTAAAGAAAGGAGGATATCTCATCACTCTCGTTTACCCCCTTGGTATACCAGAGGAACACATGGATGGGCCACCCTTTCGCGCGGAACCCGAGCACTACTTGGAACCATTAGGAGCAGGGTGGGAGAAGGTCTTCGATAAGATTCCGGAGGTCAGCTTCGAGGCCAATAAGGGTCGAGAGCGAATGATTGTTTGGAAAAAGCTATAACGTGTATCCGTTCTAAATCGTTCCAAACATGAAAGTTTCTTGCACACAGCTGTGTCTTTAGAAGAGCGTAGCACAGATTTGGCATTTTCTCTTCAAGCTTTAGTCAAACCGCACCGGCCTGCAGTAGCGGTGGCTTATGTGGGTGGGCATGGGCGCATGAGCGCTAAAGCCACGTGGCCGGAAACCCGACGTGCAGCGAATTTTTGGCTTTGTAGCCATCACCGCAAGACACGTCCCGACTGCCTGTCCGCCTTCAGGACATGACCAGGGGCACCCCATTACGCTTAGGACTTTCCCATTTGACGCGAAAACCAGCCACATCCGCCAGACGTTTACTCCATATCTCCCCGCCATGCGCATCCGCTGCCACCCTGTCTAGTGCTTTGGACTCTACAATCACCCATGGCACAGTGCCCGTGCAGAAACCCCCGCGGAGCACTCAGAAACCCTCTCGAAGCACTCAGAAATCCTTGCGGAGCACGCAGAAGAAGCAGCAGAAGGAAGCCTTATTTGAGCAGCTGGAATTGGAGTTCTCGAGGAGCAAACCCTCCTACAACCGCGTCTGGAGTACGTACATGGACCTTCTGCACACGGTTGGAGCCCGGCACATCCCACTAGACGTCCATGAACGCGTTTTGCGCGCGTGCACACCCTCTACCGAGCAGCTACGCGTATCGACCGCACAACGAATACGCCTCCGCGCGGAGAGCAAGAATTCCCAGCAGCTGGAAAGTCGACTGCAGACCGTCATCAATAGCATTGAGACTGCGGGCAAAACTCCGACATTGGAAGACTATCATGTCATTTTAGCGCACCATGCCGCGGTGGGGAATCATGCAGGCGCGGTTCAGCTGTACAGGGAGTTGGTGGAGAAGAAGGGCTTCGAGCCACAACCGAAGACGTACGGGTTGATTCTGCAGGCTGCGGCACACCGCCTCACGCTGCCCTGCGCTCCAGCGCAAAAGCCGAAATACGTGCAGCAGACAACAGCAGTATGTCGGGATGTGCTGACGGAGATGTGGGGTCGCGACGTCCCAGTCTCCCCCGTCAATCTGGACTTGGCCATGCGAATATTGAAGGAGTCGACGGAGGAGGAGGCGTTCACACAGTTCATGCGGATTGGGTACGGAATTGATCTGGATTACCCCGATCGTTCGCCCGTGGAGGTGCTCGAACGCCAATCTATACTCTCTATACACCCAGATCAGGTGGTGGAGAAGAGCGTCACAGAACCCCAACCATTCTCCACCGCTGCTCTCAATACCGCAATCGACACGCTGGGACGCTTCGGCAACGTTTCCAAGCTTATTCAGACTTTCGAGGTCCTCACAAAACCTCTACCCGTACAAGCTAGCCGACACTTCTCCCACGAATTCGATGAAGAGGATGACGATTTTGGGATAGCCAATCCAGCGTCGACACCTGTCTACAGAGCACCTCACGCGGCGCCCAACACCACCACGTACAACCTCCTCATCAAGCATATATCTCGTGCGGGGCACGCAGCCCTGGCTCGACATTACCTTCAGGAAGCCATGTACGTGGACCGTGTGGTGGACAGAGCAATGCGCTCTAATATGCGACTGTTGCCGGGGGGGATACCCGCCCCCCATAATGCCGTCAACAAGGGGACGATAATATCTGTGTTCGGTCTCGCAAATCGCGAGAAGGATATGCAATTGATGAGATGGGTTGGGTGGGTTGCCAGACAGACGCTTCGCAGAAAACAGAATGACCTCGCCTGGTACTCCGCTGTGGCAGAGCAGGTTCCACCAAGGAACACATCTCCAGCGGAGCATGCAACGCCGCCCACCGATACCACTCCCTCTAGCAGCCCGCCTCCAGCACCAACAGATGCGGTTTCTCAGGACACACCGGCAATTGATGAGGCAGCAGCTATCTTCTCGGTAGATCTTGATGCTACATCGACACCTCCACCTCCTCCCGTCAAGACTTTGGACCTGTCTTTCCATATACAGCTCCTCCAGCGGGATATCAATCAATTGTCACCTTTATGTCAGGACATAGAAGAGATCATCGCCCGGTCCACCCAAAGAGTCAAGGAACGATTGGGGCGCAGAGTATGGGCAGGGAAAGATGTTTTCTTTTTGCACAAAAAACAGCGCGAGATGGTACCCCGAACAACCTGGTCTGAGCTTGTACACTTCAAGGATCTGGAACTGACAGAAGAGCCCCCGCGCAATCGACGCAGACAAACCCGCAATCAGAAGCCTCGCGATACCCCGTCGCTTCCTGAGCATAGCACGATTTCCACGTCGGCTTCTGCGGACAGAGCATAATATCCGCTATTTATCTACCATATTGAGCTTGTGAGTACTATTTCAGGACTATATGCATCAGCATGCTGATTCAAAGTCCTACCTAGATCAGCATAAGTAACGGGCAGAGTTCTGCCGGCGCTGAGGATGGAGGATACGAGGTCTCCCTTTCAATCGAGCCCAACTGAGTTTTTCTCGGCCTGTTTGCTACCAACCTTGCCGATCCCTGATCTCGTCATACGCATACATGGACCTCAGCATCATTTGCATCGCACTGTAGCTGTACGTCCGAGGGTACCTGATTATTAAATGCACATAATTTTCGGACTTCCTTAGCGAACTCGCCCTGGCTGTAGTCCAATGGCTCTGGGGCCTTGAAAAACAAACATTCCACCTCCACCTTAATACCAAACAAGAACGAACACTTGTTTGAAAATGCTGCAAAGGTATTGATAATTTGTACGGGTCCACAAGATAACACGAATAACAACGAAAGCCAAGGTGATGCAATACCTGAGTTCAAGAAAGTTTCGAGTGTTCCAAGGCTTGCTGCCGGACAACTTGTTCCATGGCGTCCAACCACATCAAAGCATCAGCACCGTGTCCTTTGCCTACTTCTCCATCAGTTGTACTGGGAAGGCGACTTTGTGAAGAGCTTAATTTTGCTGGCTTCATTTTAACCGGGCCGGAGAGCGCCAGTGTTGTTTGGCTTGTCCCAATTCCAATATAACGAGCAAGCGCAAGAACAGGCAAACGACGGAGTGCTCGGCCAGATAGATTTTGTTCCTAATTGACGTGTTTGAGCGCTGTATTTGGACAGGATGAAAGCGCTTGTGAAACAACCCACCTTGCATTGGGAGGCGAGGGTAAATAATCTTGTGCCAACCCGTCCAACTTTCTCTGCTGCTTGTTCGGATGTTCCCGTGTCGATTAAGGACCGCGAGTTCTCTTCGTGGAACATTGCTTGCTCCAGATTAGGTACCTCCTAACATGCATATTGATGTTCAAGTCTTAAACGTCCAACGAGCACTAGAAACACGCACAATATTCTCAACCATACCCTTTTTTATCATCTCGCATAAACAAGTCCTAAGGATGTCATAAATCGCTTCTCTCGGAGGAAGATCAACATATTGTATGATGTCAGCGCGGTCCACGAAGGCCGAGTCTGATTGATTCTTGTTAAGACGCTCATAAATTTGGGAACCAAATGTACAAACCTATTGCCTGAGCCAAGTTGCTGGTGGACATAACCAAAACATTTCTTTTGTGCTTCAGCTTGTCCAGTTGGGTCAACAACGCGTTAACCACCTACAGAACGTCAACGTAGCTACTTGCCAGAAGTCAGAAGGCATACCCGAAGACCATCAGAGGGCTCCGTCCCCGCCATAGCGCCTGCTCGTGCAGCCGTCAATGATTCGACCTCATCTGTGATGTCTTATCAGAAAGGGTCGGTAGCCAGGGGTGCGTAAATACGCACCGATAAGTACGACGATGAAAACGTCATCATCCTCGATTAGTTCCATTATATTACTGAAAAGTCGTTGCACAAGCTTTCCGGACTCAGAAAACCACCGAGAGAAAAGGGAATGCGAATTGATCTCCAATAGTTTTGACTGCGAATACCTGAGTAGCGATTTATGTCATCAATGGAACATGCATATATGCTAAAGGGGTACCGATGTGAAAGGCGTATGGATAATTTTTGAGCCAGAGCCCGACATAGGGATGTTTTCCCCGTCCCTGGAGGCCCATGAAGCAAGACGACGCGATTCCAACAGACAACGTTGACTGAATCCTAAAGTTAGGCCAGACCAGAGTCAAAAAGTCACACGCACAGTCGACATTGGCATCACTTAGAACTAAGGTGGCATGTATGTAACTGCAGCAGGCATATTTAGAACAAGTCTTTGAGATATCAGACGGGTGCTTACTCGAGAAGCTTCAGCTTGATATTGTCCGAGTATATCAGACTATCCCAGAGTCCATCCCAAGCAATGCATGGGAGATCGCAAGTGGTAGCAGCCATAACCTCGTCTCCTCCATCGCCAGCCCCATTAGAGAATTCTTCCACAGGGTCACTGTCAGAAGGCTGATATACATGTATTTGAAGAGAGATCTCATCGATGGGCAGAGAAGAGGATGGGCAAGCAGATTCCGAAACAGTGATTCTTTCAACAGAGGTCGAGAGAATGGGTAGATCTTCCCAGCCTTGAATCACAGACGGCAGACAGATACGACCGAATGAAGAGGTGAGGTAAGTATGCACTTGATGTCGCACAGCATCAGCACGGACTGCTGTTTTCGTATTGAGTCGGACTTCCACATGCACCGTCCATATGCTAGCTGGTATGTTGTTGCCGTCATCGCCATCGTTGGTTTTGAAATCCATAAAGTCGGTTATCTCCCAAGAAGAAAGAGGGACAATGGAGGGATGATGGCGGTCGCAATGACGGACGCGTCTGAGCCTGAGTTCACGCGAGCGCTTTGAAATCAAAGTCGTGATCGTGATCAGCTCGGTTGAATCTCATCTTTCAGCCATGACTGAGGAAGCCTCAGCGCTTGCTGGTATACATTCTGCTGAAAGTCAACTTGGAGCTCAGGATGTTATGAATCCTGCTACATTCATTGCTCCTGACTTGACCAAAGACTTCACTCCGAGGGTGACGATTGAGTTTTGTGACAGGGTGAGTCCACCCAGTATTGCTTCAATTACCAGAAAGTTCACTAACACTACATTGAATCTACCAGTGTCGCTGGTGAGAATACAGTTGTCCACGATTCAGGATCTTTCGTTATAAACCTAAGTTGCTCAGGCTCCACCGAGCAACCTGGACATCCACTGAGTTGTTCCTCACGTTTCCACCGCCATTTTTGACTGCCGTCACGCTCTGTCCCCTAAACACAGATGAAACAGCAGGACGCTTTCGCGTTTGGCTTTATTTGGCCAGCTCCCAGCCTCCTATTTTGCTGTGGGATCGTAAAGTCGAGGGCGGCTTCCCAGAGCTCAAGATTTTGGTGGGCTACTTACACAGGTTCAGGCTACCAATTTTATCCTGGCACTTACCCGATTATCTAGAAGCAGCGTCTTCGCGATAGAATTCAGCCTGGAGTGTCTCTTGGTCACTCAGACAAGAATTCAAAGTAACCAGGACGCGAGAGATTCGACTAAATCATAACTCCCGTTCGCTAATTCGTTGGGGAGCTATGTGAGAGCTAGGAATATTTGGTAGTCCAATACTTTAAATCGAGTTGTTTTGGGGATTGCAGTTCCTGTTTGTTGTCCGATTCAGTCTCAAGCGCAGCGGACGCGCCACATAATAGAGACCTGTCAAATCAACAGTTACACGGGCAGGCACCTCCCTGATTCCCGGAATCACCAGGATCAAGTGATGCGTGGGTTAATAATTTATAGATCTGAGTGATTTTCCGCACTCCCCACCCAGATCTAAATTTTGCATTTTTGACCACGGGCTATGTACCGAATAACCCGTGGCTATCTCTCCAATAACCATGGGTTAAAAAGTTCACGTGTTCGGGTGGCAGATCAAATCCCTCGGAACCGTTTCCGGAGCCACTGAATTTTGCTTTATTGATTGCTCCTCGGGCCTCAGCAGCGCTTCGCGGCTCATCAAGAGATAGAAGAAATGAATTTGAATTTGAAGCTAGTATACATGTGGTAGAATACGAGAGTGTCAAAAAACATACCATGATAACCACTCGGAAAAGCAAGACAGCCAACACAGCAAGCAAGACCCAGAGAGACCCAGAGAGCATACAGAAAAGCCGTAACAAGAGCCAGAGCCAGAGCCAGAGCCAGAGCCAGATAGTATACAGAGAGAAGCTTTCAAATCAGTGAGGCCAAATCCGTGCGGCATTGAATCTGTCAGAAATGGGGAGGTGTGTCAGTGATCAGTGTGCAAAAGGCAGATGAGAGACAAATAATGGAGGTGCCCTTGTTATGCCTTTGAAACCATGTATATATGATATGATTATGTGCACCTTGCCGGTTTGCATGGAGATGGGGAAGGGATGCGGGGGAAAGTGATGTGGGAGGGAAGAAACAAGCGTTGAAAAAATCTGGGGGACCCGATTCAACCCCCTGATGGCTATCACATGTTCGATTTGGAGCTTAAAAATCGTATGGCACAGCCATGCATCGTCGTTTCGGGCGGATTTGACAGGTGGATGTCCCAGGGCTATCCGGCCGATGAAGCACGGTTCAAATGCAGGGCCTGCATAACCATGGGATTGATTAACGATTAAGCCGAACAGTAATTTAAGAAACATGAGTCTGGGTTATAAAAAGTGAAGCGTGGGGTATCCACGGAAACTGATCCCAAGTCTATCCCGACCGAGTATGGCCCCAAGCCAAACGAGGGTCTGGCCGTGTATTGACCGAAGGAGCTTTACGTCTGATCTACAACGAACGGACGTCGTCAGCTTTCGGTATTGTCTGGACTCGCTTTCGCTTGTGGACTCTCTCTTCGGTACGTTCTTTCGATTGGAAAGAAGTTCTAGTGCCTTGAAGTGGCTCAGAGCAGCTTGTAAACATGAATGACGCGAAGCTCGAGTCACTCATCGCGCAATGCAAGAACAATGGTACGCTCTATCCAAAGCACGCGTAGATCTTCAAAATTTACACAAACGCAGATGTGGATATCAAGGTTGATGCACTATCCAAACTTCAAGCTGAATTCGAGGCTGGCATCGAGGTCCGTATATCCTCTCTTCTGGGTTGGACGAAGCTGAAGTGCATTTCTATGTAGATTGCAGACCCTGAACCCATCATCAATGCTCTTAAAGCATGTCTAAGAACCTCCAATCAGCACCTGACAACTGCGACACTGTCCGCTTTGCCACCCTTTCTGCCATTGATAATCACGCGTCCGGGTGCTCAGTCGCAATTTGCCCATGCTCCCCAGCCTTCTTCAGCATCTTCTTCAACCTCCTCCGTTGCGGGTTCCTCCCTGATCGATGTTTCTACTCTGCGACATGTGATAATAGCTTTTCTTCCAACTGGAGGCGTAGTCGATCGTCTTGGCGAACCTCGGGAGAAGGCCAGGGAGAAAGCGCGCGAGACACTGGTTGTGCTCGGAGGGTTGGCATTTCGTGGAGGGGGTGCGAGCTCATCGGCCAAGGCCAAGGCTTCAGGAACCGAAACGCCGCTTATGATGTTCGAAAGATATCTCAGGGAAGGAGGACTGGCCAGCAAAGTGTGGAGAGTGAGGGAACAAGTAAGTCGCTAAAATGATAGCCGCCAATCTCGAGCTGAGCCAACATGCGACTTTAGGCCATCTTGACTCTTGTCCACGTCCGTCGCACTCACCATCTCTTCCCCATTCGTTCATACCTTCCTCAATTAGTCGCGACTCTGGAAGACACAGACGGCAACGTGCGTGAATGCGCGCGCCAATCGGTCGTGGAGCTCTTCACTGGCCCAGGTGTAACAGATGCAGCTCGTGCTGATTTAAAAAAAGAGATGACGAAGAAAGGCGTTCGCAAGAATATCGTCGACAACGTCCTAGCGAGGCTCGTTGCAGGTGGTAGTGGAGGTACTGCAAGTTATCCTGCAAGTGAAGGCTCGGAGAATGGCGATATTGGAACGAAAAAGGAGTACATCCCTCCAAGTTTGGCTTTACAAGGACGCAAACCTACAGGCGGCCTTGCGACGAGTACGGGACCTAGTGGAGTGCCGAGGACTGTCAGCTATGGCGCCAAAGAATTGTCGAGACCGGCTAGTCGATCTGCTGTAGTCTCCCCCACTCCAGCCCCAGTTCCGATTGCAAGTGAAACCGGGAGTGATGTGCAGGCTGTATATGTCAGTGTATTCCAATCTTTGGGCAGTTTACACGACTAGATATCTACATTTCTGCACAGATAACATCAGCTCGGGACATGGAGAGCGAATTTGAGGACATGATGAAACCTTTCGAGGTACTTTCATGATTACTCTATTTTCATCACGACATGACGAATTTTTCATACAGGGCAAGGAAACAGAGCATAACTGGGCCGCTCGTGAAAAAGCCATTCAGCGCGTTCGCGGAATGCTGAAAGGCGACGCACATAACCGGTATACAGAAGCGTTTCTCGCTTGCCTGAAGGAGGGTTTTATCAAATGGTCACTGAAAACTGTTGGTATGCGTTCGAACTGAATTCTTCGTTTATTGACATTCCTTTCACAGCTTGCGAGTCTGCGGACAACAGTAGCTTCGAATACTTGCTCGCTCTACTCTGAGCTAACGATTGCACTCGGGGCCGCCATGGATCCATTTTGCGAAACCCTCCTTACACCACTGCTACGGATGGCGAGCTTCACAAAGAAGATTGTAGCTCAACAGTCGCAAGCGGTTGTTACCACTATTCTCACACATACATCCGCCCAACCTCGAGTGAGCTTGCCGCTGCTGTCAGCCACATTGCAAGAGAAAACTGTCCAGGCCCGCGCATTTGTTCTGGCACACATCAAGACCTACCTTGAGGTCCACGGGGTGCGGTCCAAACACGCCATCGAATCCTCTGGTGGCGCCGAGATCTTGGAAAAGTGCATGAAAAGGGCGCTGGCTGACGCGAATGTTAGCGTTAGGGAGACCGCGCGGATTTGCTTTTGGGTTTTCGAATCAGTCTGGCATGACCGTGGTCTGGCAGTTCTTGAAACCCTCGATTCTCTTGCTCGCAAACAGCTAGAAAAAGCTTGTCCGGATCCCAATGCGGCAGCAGCCATTATTCCTCCTACCACCCCGAAGAATGCGAAGAAAACAAGTGTGGCCGCCGCCATTGCCGCGAGTCGTGCGAAAGCCAAAGCCATCGCTACGGCCCCTCCAACTTTGAGACACCAAGCAACGTCTACGTCCTATGCTGTGCGCGCTACTTCACCGACTGGTCTTCGTCACAGTGTATCCCCTCCTACATCGCCGAAATCCAGAAATCTGTCTGGCTCGACCATGGCCCGAACCACGAGTAGTCCTGGGGCTGTTCCCGTATTACATACTCGTTCTGCTTCATCCTCCTCGACATCCACACCCCCTGATGCAATTCGCCGAACAACTTCCTCACCTTTAGCTGGGTCCCCCCCTCATAATTCTATCCTGCGAAAAGCGGCGCAGACAGCTCTTCCCGCTTCCCCGCCGCGGTCGACAACAGGTCTCGTTCATCATTCCCCTGTTCATAGCTCCCCAACAGCTCGACGGACGAATGTTTCACGAGCCCCAGCTGCTGTGCCTGTTCTATCCAGGCCGTCTACCATCATGTCACTTATGAATGGTAATACGGACGAATCTCTCTTATTAGCGAGCGAAGTGCCGATTCCCGAAGACAGTGATTCAGATCATGAAGATTCTGTTAATCTTATGTCTTTCTCAACTCCCTTTGAAGTCTATCCCCCGTTCCCCCTGCCCAAATCGGATTCGCAAGCCCGCTCATTCTCGCCGAAGTCTACAGACTCAAGGCCAAACATCACCAATGCCTTATCAACCCCTGAACACGTTCAAGGCGAGGTGGTGGAAGATGCGTTGCGGGCCCGTGCGGAGCAAGCTGAAAGTGCAGCAGAGCGTCTCCTGGAGCTTGTAGATCCCGACGATGGTGGTAGCCACCACTCTACCATACCCACCTCGCTGCTCCTTGGGAGTGATGTCAATGCAACACCGAATGTAAAAATCAAACATCAGTCACAGTTCGCGCCACCAGTGACCCCAATGAACCGAAATACAGCAATCTTGAAGCAAGCAGCTCTATTTAAGAATAGCCCTGCTTACAATGGCACAGCACCATCGCTCCTAGATGTGCTGAAAGACAGAAAGGACGAGAGCAGTTGGTGGCTTAAACGAATGAATTGTGCGTCATATTTCAATCAAATTCGCTGTCTACAATTATATCAAACCCTTTCTTCATACAGTGATAGACCATGGCACTCCCCTGAAAGCTATAGAGCCCTATGACAGGACGCAGGAGCTCAGGGGTTTCATCACAGCTTTGGAGCAAGGCCAAGTTACCATTCGAGTTCTACAGAAGGTGGCTCTCCTATGCATTGAAAATCCTGTGGCGGATCCTTCTTCGCCCACAAGCCCGTTTTCTACGCCCGCGAGTCCTTCACCCTTTGAAGCTCGGAAAATACCACCGCTTCATGCCGATATCTGGACCAAGGACAAAAATTTCGAAAGATTGTTCAACGCCCTCGTCACATTCTTGGACCCATCAAGGGTAAGCGTCTGACCATGCGAAAACCGTCTGACAATATTGACTTCGCGCCTTCTAGAGTGAAGAAGAATTAGAGTTTGGCTTGATCGTGCTGTGGGAAATGATCGACCACCAAGCCCTCTACATCGAAGGGCGCGAGGCTGATATATTTAACATACTATTATATATCCGTTATTGCAACAAGCTAAACGTGAGTCTTGATACGAACCAAGGAGGCGTCAATAACCTTCCATTCAGGTCATGGAAGCTACGAATACCGTCCGAGATGCGCTGACCTCACGCATAGAGCCTGTTTATGGCTTGACCACCATGCATGCGAGCCTGAAGGCTTTCCAAACAGCTCCCCCTCACCCTTCCTCCGACGATGCAGTCAAAGCTGCATCCTGTGCTTTCGGCCTGATAGCCCTAGGAAAATTTACGTTGCGACTGCCAGCGGAGATCCTGGAAGAAGAGCTTCCTCGTCTCAGATCCACTTTGATCAACGTTCGTAGATCTGACATCTATGAACATCATACTTGACTCACACTACGAACTTATTAGGCTCTAAATGATAATACTTCTCTCGTCATTCGCGAGGCAGCAGCTGCCTCCATCATAGCTGCCCAACTTGTGCTTCGAGACGAAACCCATCTATTTGCCCTTTTGGATGGGTTGGCAGACGACAAGAAAAATTTGCTGACATACCTTTTCGACAAGCACGGCACAATGGGGCACACCCTTGCCAATGGGTCTGGAATGGAGAAACTCGAGAAGGAAATGCGAAGGCTAGACACCCGAACCAACGCTTCACCCAGGCCTTCCAGATCTGCAAACGCATAGCGGCTCCATTTCTTTGATTTATTCTTGCAATTTCAAACGCGTCCAGCGTGTCACACTCCCTAATCACAGTAATCCTTTGGTCGATCCTCGAATCTTGCATCTTGTGTACGCTTATACCCAGTACTAGCCAAGCCCACATTCCTTCACATTTCCTAATATTCCTATGCTTGCACATGTATCGTTGTTTATCATTCTACTTCCTAAATAGCAACTTATTGTGAATGAAGTAATGGTCCGCCATGACATTAATAGGGGTGTGCGGGATGTGCTGAGCAACAGAAGAAAAGGTCTTTAGAACCGGCCTGCTCTTCGAGCCAAGAAATACAATACGCCCCCTAAAACTCCGCCGATATGCCCAGCTGTGTCTGTTTTTGTCATCTGAGATGATAAAGGTCAATAATTGGCAAATATGTTGGACGAAAACAATATGGCGTACCCTGTTGGTTGATATCATATCATAGACGTCGTATGCAATGATTCCAGGGACGAAGGCCCAGGCTGGAATGGGTATGACGGCAAACAACAAGAAGCTGGTCCGCGGATAACAGCACGCGAAGTAGGTCATGATGGAGTAGATGGCACCTTGACACCTTTTATTCAGCATGCTACGGGTGTAAGCAGGCTTGCGGACGCACCGCTAGCTCCCTGCGACGAGTGACGCCGGTCACTGTTCCAGATCAAACTAGTTATGCTAGAAATCAAACCACCTGGGCAAGATTAAATTTTACACGGGCCAGAGGAAGCCAAACTTACCGCCAAGGTATAGGATCAAGAACTGCTTATTGCCTAGCATTGATAAAACTGGCCGCGCCATGAAGAAGTATGTGAAGCCGTTGAACAGCAGATGGGTGGTACTGGATTGTGAGAAACAGCTCGTTAAGACAGTCCATCTAAACAGCAGGGTAGTCATGAGCATGTTGTAGTATTGAGGAGAAATTACACACATTCGGCCCGACGTTACGTTGTCCACACTCGAAGTAAAATTCTGCAGCATCCATATATACGGTCTACTATCGCGGAGGACTTTCTGCAAGTAGAATCGTTCACATCAAAGTATTGTCTGAACTCAATTCCGCACGCACTATGCTGTTCTCAGCGTAAGCCCATGCCACGAAAACCCCGACGTTGGCTACTAGGATACCCCAGAATATGGCACCTGGAGGCAGATTGTCAAGCCAAGATCCCCTGGGCGGTGGTGTTCGGCCCCGGGAGGGTCTACGATACTGGGTGTGAGTAGCTCTCCATGGACCTTTGGGTATGAATCTCAGAAGACTGCCGCCAGAGGGTGGATTCGTAGCAGGAATTCGACTGAGAGAGAGGCACGCGGGACTTGAAAATGGACGGGAGCTCCATGAGGATACAAGGTTGACCTGATTAACCCTCGAAGTAGTTTGGACGGGTCGCACAAATGAGCGACAAACTGCGCTCGACTTTGGCAGCAGATTACGGGTTAGCCCGATGAGCAAGTAGAGGTTAGCCATGAAATGCTTGGGCCCGCTCAGGCTCGCGGCGCGGGATCTAAAACGGACGCGTCACGTCGGGATTTGGCTTACGTAAAGCAGAGGTTGAATATTATAGTTTTATAGGGCGACGCCAGACAAGGTATCCGGAGTTCCACCAGGTGCGGCCATTTGCACTTGTCTGGCGGCCTCTATGCATTGCGCAGTCCCCCACTCGGGTGACTAGGCCGATTTGCCTTTTGAGCTTGGACCACCACCATTCAGCTGTAACAGACGTATTGTTGCAAGCATTTTAAAAGATAATTCCTACCTGCACTGATGACGGCCGAGCAACGGTGCGATTTTCCCAAGTCTCAAATCAGCTGTGCGCACTAACTTTGGTCAATTCAGACGCAAATCTCTCCAGCATGATCGTAGTCTCTTCCCGTTTTTGAAGCAAGAGAGCCCCTTTGGTAACAAGGGCTTCGAAGTTGGTAGCACCTGGCAAAGCAGGTCCGTTCAGTTATCGGAACTATTCCATTGCCTTGTCTAACAGTCGCATAGGCAAGCTCTGTGCGATAGCGGGGTGCATAACAACGTATTCGCTGGCATAGGTAAGACTAGCGGGCTGCTAGGGGCAGCTTCTGTTGTATTATCCAACAAGTACGAGGATGATGTAGACGAGGGCGAGGTTGTGTGAGTACAGTGATCGAAAATATCCTCTCATCTACTCATGTTATTCACAGGTGGTATACAGGAACGGGTGAGTGTGATAAACTCGGTTACATTTGTCTCTCCTAATAGCATATCAGGAGGGCGCAAAGACGACGATGGGGGTTGGGGAGTAGGTGAATTTCTGCCTATAGCCAGGGCCCACGCTGAACTGGTTGGACCATAGGGAAGTGGCTCGCAAGCCATGGACCAATCCTTCGATCACCAGGACAATGCAGCCCTTAGAGTGAGTCGGGCGCTCAGAAGTTGGATGGCACTCTAATTCCTCGCACGCAGAAATCGTATGAGAATCGCAGCCCGATTCGTCTCATCAGAGCAATCCAGGGCTCATCCGGTGTTTACTACCGGTTTGACGGTATATATGATGTGACTAAGGTAAATACCCTTTCTCTTGAGTTATTGGTGATGGACTATTGATCCAGAACTGTCAATTGCAAAGGCCGATCTGGTAACTGGCAGAAGCGGCTATGCAATTTGCCGATTCAAGTTCGTGGTAAGTACGCTTGCTTTTTCTCCATCGCACAGCGTTAATCCCGCGTTAACACAGCGTCAAAACGACCAACCGCCGTTGCCGCAATAAATGTCTTCCTTCATATCTTCCTCTCGGCCTCATTCTTTTTGATTCTCCATCTATTTGTGTAACCCCGCATTATAGTTGCTCCGCCCTGACCAATTTTAGCAGTACAATAATACTCGAGCACTCAGCTCGCGACAATATTAAACTCTGTGTTGTTCCGGACAATCCGGTAATAATGCGAGCGGCAAAAAACGACTCATCTTAGAGATTTATTTGGAGTCAATATTCTATGTAGTAGCTTCATCATTATGCTAGAAATTGTATGTATCGTCATTATACTCTGCCAATGCAATGGCAAACCCCTTTTGGCTTTTGGGATAAGATTATGAGCTTGCTCGTTGATCAAGCTAAGTCAAGGCCGAGATCAGCCATATATGTGCACGAAGTGCGCAGGCTCGCGGCGTGGAATCTGAACACACTGACAATGTACGGCGGGCCGTTTCCCGAAATTCGAACCATTGGTGGGCCTCGAAAATGTAATCCGCCCCGGTTCCGGCCTCTTTCCGCCCCGGACCTGGACCTGCCCGCCCCGCCCTTGCAACCCTGCCCGCCCCGTACTCAGCGCCGAAGCTGGTTCTCCACGACGGCTGGTCCGTTTGGATCGAGTAAGGGCTCAAATTCTTGGCGTTAACGAGGGCATTACGGGAAAAATCAAGGCAAGTAGACAGCATCAATTGTTCCCGAGGTATGGGCTGATTTGCATCTGGTGGCCAATATGAGGTGCGCAACCTCAATCTTAACGACTTCTCACTCATTTGGGTTGTGTATGGGCTCAAAATCTTGGAATTTATGACTAGATACTGGGAAAATTTACTGTAGTCCCATAGCATGACAATAGCATATGATATGAGCTGATTAGATGCATTTGGCCCAGCTTGCATGTCAGTGGCCCTCGTATCACGAATTACAGAATATATTGGCTCGGCGCAAGATTAAATTAGCTTCAATATCATCCAAGATCCTCTGATACATGATTGACATCCCCAATTCAATACCTTTATTGCTCCCTGACATGCAAGGTCAACTTTCTGAGAGTAATCAGCCCACCCCCCATAATATATTCATGCTATGTGACTACAGTAAATTTTCCCAGTATCTATTCATAAATTCCAAGATTTTGAGCCCATAAACAACCCAAATGAGTGAGAAGTCGTTAAGATTGAGGTTGCGCACCTCATATTGGCCACCAGATGCAAATCAGCCCATAAGTCGAGAACAATTGATGCTGTCTACTTGCCTTGATTTTTCCCGTAATGCCCTCGTTAACGCCAAGAATTTGAGCCCTTACTCAATCCAAACGGACCAGCCGTCGTGGAGAACCAGCTTCGGCGCTGAGTACGGGGCGGGCAGGGTTGCAAGGGCGGGGCGGGCAGGTCCAGGTCCGGGGCGGAAAGAGGCCGGAACCGGGGCGGATTATGACATGCGGTGGGCCTGGCGATCGGTCTGGGCCGGCCAGTGCCGAGCTCTGCCGCCGGCTACCCCCGGACTTTGCACTAATGCAGTGCCCTCGATCATCGGGCCCGAGTCACTTGCCCTTTGATCTCGAACCACCACCATCCAACGGTCAACATCTCTGGAGCATTGAAAGACCTTTTTACTGGCTACTTGTTATCTCGAGACCAAATTAATACCCATTTTATATCCGCAATGGCCGCTGAGCGACTGTGCGATCTGCTTACGTCCCCACACAACTAAAGTCTACGTTGCTTAATCTTGGCCAATCCAGACGCAAATCTTTCCAGAACGATGCCAATCTCTTTCCTCTATTGGATCAGGAGAAGAAGGACAGCCTTTTTGGCAATAAGGGCTTCGAAGTTGGTAGCATACGGACAAGCAGGTTCGTACAGTTGTCAGATCCCTCCCATTAAATTGCCTCGATCTAAGGATTACCCAGGCAAGCTCTGTGCGATAGCAAAGTGCATACCAACGTGTATGCTGGAATAGGAAAGACTAGTGGGCAACTAGGAGCAGCTTCGGTTGTATTGTCGGGCAAGTACGAAGACGATATAGACGAGGGCAATATTGTGTGGGTACGGTGATCGACTATATCCTCTCATCTACTCATGTTGTTTGCAGGTGGTATACAGGAACGGGCGAGTATGGTCAACACAATTATACTTGGCTCTTCTCATGATGCATCAGGAGGGCGCAGAGACGACGATGGTGGTTGGGGAGTATGCGGATCTCTATCCATTGCGCGAGCCCATGCTGACCTCGCTGATCTACAGGGAAGTGGCCCGCAGACCGAGGACCAATCCTTTGATCACCAGGACAATGCAGCCCTCAGGGTGAGTCAGTCGTTCAGGGGCTGTATAGTACTCTAATTTCTCGCACGCAGAAATCATATCACAATCGTAGTCCGATTCGACTCATCAGGGCGATTCCGGCCTCAACTGGTGGTGTTCACTACCGGTTTGACGGTATGTATGATGTGACTGATGTAAGCACCCTTTTTTGAGCTATAATGGCGATGGACTATTGATCCATGACTGCTATAGGCCTACCTTGCCAAAGGAAAAAGTGGTTATAAAATCTGCCGGTTCGAATTCGAGGTAAGTATGCTTGATTCTCACAATCAGGGAGCGTTAACCAGGTGGCAAAACAGCGCCAAAGGAACCAGCCACCGCTGCCGCAATGAATGTTTTCCTTCGTGTCTTCCTCAGCATCATTCTATCTGAGCCTTCATCTGCCTGGATAACCTCAAATGATTATAGTTCTGCCCCAGACAATTTCGGAGATATGATACTCATCCACAGTGCCAGTGGCACCAAACGCAACTCATTTCAAACAGTTATTTCGGGTCAATATAAAGGCCTCATGTTGGAATTTTATCCGATATAATATGTGTATCTACCATGATGTGTGGTCTATGTTATGGCGACCTCTTCGATATTTCGGCGTTGCGGTGAATCAATTGAGTCGGGTTAATTTTGTCAGATTTGACCAAGATATGACCGATCATAAATCTCAGTCGCGTCCATCTTTTGATTCGGGTCTTTCATGTCGCACCACCTTTTCCTTCTCTCTCCATCCGATACGCCCCTTTATAGCCTCACTCACTACTCGACGAAACCCATTCCAAGCGCCGGCTCGGCCCTGGCTTCAAACTTGCCCAGCTGGTCAACCTCTGCATTCGCGGGCACTCTCACTGCGCTATCCGGAGCTTCGAGCGCGACGCAGTCGCATCATGTCCAAGGCGGTGCTGCACGAATGGGCGGAGGGCAAGATCGACACGTTATCCAGATGATAGCGAACGCTAGCCTGGATGTGGTCGAAGATGTTATGAGGAAGGACAGCGCAATGTTCGTCGCCTCAATGCTCACGCAAGCGACGATGATGCAGATGCTGAGACAGCTCTGAATGCAAGGTACTTGAAATCTGTTGACAAGTTCAATGAATGGACAGTGTCGGCTTTTATCACACCAGGAAGTAAGACGTCTCCTTGAGAGTAGTAAATCTCGATTGGAGCTCATGCCACCAGACATGAAGTTCATTCTGCTTCATGAAGCGAAGAATGACGACGGAATCAAGTCTTTTTTCAATGATGTTTGGGAACTCTACGTCAAGGTTGGTCTACTTGCCGACGACCGTTATCTTATCTAATCGTGTGCAGAATATGTTGAACCCGTTTCACACCGCGCATACTTCCATACGGAGTCCTGCGTTCGACGCGAGAGTTCGCGCCAGTGCCAAAAAGTATCTCTGAAAGGATTTGGAGAACAATAACATCCCCACGTGTATAACCCTATGCCCCTTAGTGATGAATAATACAATGGTCGGCGGGACAGGTATAACTCCTTGTGACTGGAATGGTCCGAGGATTGGTGTTTGGTGCCATGAGAACTTCCGGATCAGTGTGTGAGTGGCGTGGCGCAAAGTGGCGGGATACCTGGTAAAAGTCGTTACTACGTTTGTTCTGTCCCCACCTTGGCCTCTGCACTTCCCATCTTTCTGTGTGCGTTGGTCTGAGCTCCTTGCCCGTATTTTTCCTCTTCCATTCTGCATTCATAACCGTCTCTCTGACTATATAAAAAACCCCTTTAACACCAAAAAAATCACACCCTTCTTTGCTACCTCTAATCGCCATATTTGCTACCTTCTCTGTCTCATCTCCCGTCTTATCTCACCAAGACAGAGAACCTTTCTCAGGCCAAATATCACCTGGCTGTCGTTTTCTAGCTCTATTTGAACCCGCCTCATCAGTGAGCCTGACTCGCATCCCACCTATGGCTGACACTTACTATCGCATCTCCTCTCTTCACCCTCATTATCTGCAGCTGTATCAAAAGTCTTCACTTCTATCTTGTTCAATATCCAACTCTTTCGAATAATAACTTCTCCGCAAGTCGCCCACACCTTCGGCCCTCATTGCCCACCACCGCTCCCTACATTTCAATCCTCTCCTATCAGAAATGGCTGCCACTCAAACTCCGAACCATCGTGCCTCGCTCCTCTCGGGACTCCGCACGGGGGGCGTTCGCTCCATGTCGGGATCGATGATGATGAACAGCCCCCATACCGCTGCTCCAGGTGGTGGCTTCAACATCCACCGTTATCCCAGCCAATACGACGGCTTCTACGAGGAAGACGAGGATGAGATGGGCGATTTGCCATCTCATAATCAGTACAACCACGGAAGCCAGTGGCCGATGACCGCTGCAATTGATGGAGCTGGAAACAGATTTTCCAATCAGCAGTCAAAGATGAACGCTAACAGCGCTCCTTTTGTGCCTGGCTATGGTCCAGCTCCTCAGTCCAACCAGAATCAGGCTCTGCATGATATGCAGATGTTGCAGATGGAAGTCATGAGGCTCCAAGTATGTTTTCAGCATCATAGTTGTTGCGAGAAATGGTTACTAATAAGTTACACAAGGCTGTTCAGGCCCAGCAGTACCAGGCCAATGCTCAAGCCAACTATCTCGCAGAGATGGTACGACAGCAGCAAGCAGCACAAGGAGGCATAAACAGACGTGCCAGTCTCGGATACAACCCCCCTGCTTCAGCCGGGCCCACAAACAACACGTTCGATCTCCGTGCTGCCGCCATGAGCGCACAGGCCCGTCGTGCTAACCAAGCTGACATGCTCAAGGCGCAACTTGGCATCGACAGCGGTGATGCCCAAGTTCCCATGTCTGCTGCCCTGGGTGGCAAGTTCGGAGGCCGATCGGTGTCTGGCAACCAACCCTTCAGCGGGTTCGCCGATAGGGGAGAGCAGATAATGCCCTCCACGCCGGGTTATACCACCGTCATAAGCGGTGGCACACCGCTCGGCAGCCCATTGCCTGCTGGATTGAATAACAATGCCAGCACTAACTCGACACCTTCCAAATCTGATACCGCCGTTTCTTGGAGGAGGAACGGAAACAACAACTCGGTGCTCAGTGGCAACCGCTCTTTCACCTTGCCTGGTTCTCCAACCGTGAAGGTCACGCCACCACCCCCGGAGCGCGTTTCACCACCCCCAGGCTTGAGCACCACCAAGGCGCGACCTCTTCCCCTTCGCTTTAGCATCAGCACTTCGCCGTCCATTTCGGCCGTCTCCATTGACCCTTCCAGCGATGGTGTGGAAGCTGTTGAGGTCGAGCTCCCTTCGTCGTCTAGCTCTTCCTCCAGGTCCGACTCGCTCTCTCCCACTACTCCCCCCTCGTCTGGATCGCAGGACATCCCTCTTTCGCCGCGCGAAGAGGCTTCCAAGAAGCTGTACGAAGGCCTTGGTATCGGGCGCCCTGTGCCTGGTATCACCTTCCCGACTCCACCAGTCGCAAGCCACAGGATGGCAAGCCAGCCCATGAGGCAGCCCCGCGGGCCGCCCTCTGGAGCGGACGAGCTTGGCCCGAAGAACTTTGCCACCAGAATCAGGAGGAAGGCCATCGGCGGTCTAGGTGTGTTGATGGGTGCTCGTGAGAGGAGAATTTCTATGATTGAGGAATGCTAATAGCATATCCCTCTTGGTTGATCCAAACCACATTGACTTCTGCGACCCTGGATGTCGCAGTAGATCAAGTCAACATCTGTTCTTTGTTATTTAATGACGATTAGCCATGTTATCAATACACCAACCCAACCTTTCATTTCAACCTTTAGTATCGCACATGGACCCTTGGCACCCTGTTGATAATCCTGTTTTCTGTGTTCGGCTATTGTTTTCGATGTGACCTTCGTAAAGGATTTATGTATAACGGGCGACCCCTGGGGAGAGAGGGAAGCCGCTCTCTTTTCCTGTTTGCGGGCTGTAATTCAGAATGTGAATATAAGCACTTCATTTTGAGAGATATGTAACATGGGATTAAATTTTTATCAAGAAACAGTGTACTCAAGTAGTCGAAATATGCGGCGCGAACAAGCAGATGTATACTTTCCTCATCACTTGCATCTCTGTCCTACGATTGCTTTTCCATGTTCCTGAAATATCTATCAGTACTCGCGGGTTGGAAGGTAAAGAAGCGCGCTGTCTCACCGCCCACTCCTCCTTGCTAATCCATAATTGATGGAACGTGCCCAGGCTTGCCAGAATACTACCACCCAGCCAACCACCGTACCGACGTTCAGTGGGGTTGCCAGGTGCATGGATTTTGATCTGTCAATTTCAATCAATAACTGTAGTACATTCCCAGAGAAGGGACACCAGAAAGAGATGAGAAGGGCTACTCACGTGTGGGAAGTTCCTTGCCATTTCGTTGCTGAGCCTCTCTCCGAACCCAGCAAACAACGTTCCGCCGCCCGTGAGTACGACGTTGCCCATCAGAACACCCCGCAGATCAGGCTCACAAGCGCGCAGGGAATCGGTAATGAGCTGCGGCATGCTCTTAGGAAGATTTGGATTGGAGGCCTACATACGTATATTAGCTTGCTTGTAAGGCCATGCATATAATGACTCACAGCCAATTCTCGAGAGTGCGAGAAGAACTGCTCGCCGACTGCAAAACGTTCGGGTCCGAAGTATTGGTTGTATCCTGTGGGGAACTCGTACTGTTTCGGGGGTCTGGCGGCAGCAGCTCTGATCAAAAGTCTCTTGAGTACTGAACGAATAATATGGAAGTGGACATGGTGGCTGACTGGTCGTTCCATCCTTGATCCAGAACACCAGCAACGCTCTGGATCCACTCGTCGACCTCGTTTACTTCTGACCACCTTTTCCAGCTCTCAGTGGTTCCAGCTATGCGATCCTCCCTGAGAGTATAACGCGGAGGTGCATGTGGCTCTGCGGGCTTGTACCACTATCAGAATGCGGAGATGCCCCTCAAACAGGGAAAATATTACCATTTTGTTGGCTACGAGCTGATGAGGCCACAGGTCAATTCCTCGCCTTGTGGGCGTATTATGGGTCAAGATATGCTTTGCGTTAGCGTGAACAAGTTGGGGCAGCGCCGAAGACACCATCCCTTTTGACTGTATTCAGCTGTGCATTATGTAGATATATGCATCAGACATACCTTTGCGAAGCACGAAACCATCTATAACAGGTGTGATGCTGGCCATAGTTTGTCCAATATCGATAACAAATGCAGAGCCCTTCCCGGCAGCAAATCTGCAAAGTATCAGACGGGTGTTTGAATGTTCTGTGAAGCACAATTAGAAGCCTTACGCATTGAGGACACCCGTGTTGGCAATGTAAAACGCGGGCACTTGAAACTCCTCGAACATGATCTCCGCCATCCGCTCTCTGTTGGCAACAGAGTTCCAAGCAGGTTCTGTAACAAGTATAGGGTGTTCCTGAGGGTTGCAACGCATGACATCGACTAGCGCGTGAGATATGAGAGGTGATATAGGATCCCAGTCGTGTACTATCTTCAGGTTAGCGAGCTTCTCAAGCACATGCTCAACTTGTAGTACGCACTGAGACCATCACGCATTGGATTTCCAATCTCCATCCCGGCTCTCCAGATTGAAGGGCCATGTTGGCCCAAGTACAGTTTGGCATTCTTGCTCGGCGCTGTACCATCTCCAGCGTCGGCCATGGCTATATCACCGTCTGGAATTTGGGGGATATAGCCATACGATGTTGGAATGATAGCCTTGGGGGTGTCATCCCCTGCATAACCCGCACGTACAGAGGATGTGCCAATGTCAACCACGAGTGCGGAAACTTCGTCTAAACAATACATGGCCTCAGTTGTTATTGTAAACTTGTGAAACCATAGCCGACACACCTCCTCCATAGTGAACCATTTACGCGTCACTTCCGGTTTCAAGGTCTTGTCTGTAGGTTGTACGCGACAAAGTGCAATCTGTCAAGCTCAGTCCAAGGTCAGATCGGGCAACCACGTGGGCGCCAAAAAAGTAAGAGAAACACTTTCTGCTCTTCACCCTCGCCTCCGATCACTCGGTACCATGGCCGCTCAGGCCCCCAAAAAGCGAAAACAAGTTGAAGATGAAGTCCTCGAGCTAGCCCCCTTCCAAAAAGCTGTTGGCCTAGAGATGCTGAGCGACGAAGAGGATGAGGGAGCTGCAATTGGGTCGGACGATGGGGAAGTGGATGAATTTCCTGAGATCGATACTCGCAGTGACAGTGAAGAGGATGAAAGTGAGGGAAACATTGACAGCGAGGAAGAGGACGAGGAGGAAGAGTCAACTGCAAGCTCGGACGCGGACTCCGATCTTCACATTTTCCCCGAATCCAAGACTATAATCTCTGGGATTACTGGACAACCAAAACGCGTCTATCCCGAGATAGAACCTGACTATGATTCTGATTCGTCTACTGAGGATGTGAGTTTCTTGAGAATTGTACGACTCCTAGAGTGCTGAATGTTTGCCGGATAGGCACCCAATCGCGTCGGCAATGTGCCTATGCATTGGTATGACGATCTACCGCATGTCGGCTATGATATGAACGGCAAACAAGTCTTACGGCCAGCCAGAGGGGACGAACTGGACAAGTTTTTGTCCACGGTCGAGGATCCCAATTCTTGGTACAATCATCCTTAAATTTCTCTAAATTACGCCCCGCTGAAGAACCTTCAGGACTTCCGCTTTCGATAAGAATGCGCAGATGGACAAGCCTCTCACATCAGAAGAGCTGGACATCATTCGCAGGTTGCAAGCGAACGAAATGCCAGATGCGTCCTATGATCCATACGAACCTACCGTTGAGTGGTTCACGGGAAAAGGCAAGGAGGAGGTTATGCCTTTATCTGGCGCTCCCGAGCCAAAACGCAGATGGGTTCCCAGTAAATGGGAAAAGCAAAAGGTGCTAAACCCTTGTATCGTTGTCGGACCTTGAGTCTTACCTCTGAGTCAATAGGTCATGAAGATAGTTCGTGCCATCCGTCAAGGCAGAATTGTACCATCGAAACCATCAAGCGAAAAGCCAAAATACTACCCCATCTGGTCGGAAGCACCGTCCTCACACCCTCCACCCCTTCCTGCACCCAAACCTAGACTCCCCACTCACTCAGAGTCCTACAACCCACCAGAGGAGTATTTACCAACGGAAGCAGAGCGTGCTGAATGGGAGGCGAATGAGCCTGAAGATCGCGACCGCGACTACCTGCCGCAGAAGTATTCCTCATTGCGTTTAGTACCGGCGTATGACCGGTTCATCAAAGAACGCTTCAATCGACAGCTTGATTTGTACCTCGCACCACGGATTCAACGCACGAAATTGAACATCGACCCTAACAGCCTGATACCAAAGCTTCCTAACCCAAATAGCCTCAAGCCGTTCCCGACTTACAAGTCGTTGACATTCGCGCATGATAAAGGTCGTGTGAGGTGTCTGAACGTAAGCCCAGATGGGGCTTGGGTGATTAGCGGAGACGAAGACGGCATTGTGAGTCTTTGGGAGGTGAACGTTGGGCGTGAAGTGAAAAGGTGGAAATTCGAAGGTAAGATAGGGGCATTGGAGTGGTGTCCAAGGCTCGACGTCAGTTTCTTTGTCGTTGGAACGTGAGTCGACTGGGGGCCGCCTCTCGAGGACATTTTTCTCATTTCATTGCAGCGAAGAGAAGATCCACTTTGTAATCCCCCCGCATTTGCCGCCCGCGGTTTTCAGCGCCACGCATGCATTACTCGCCCCGGCAACCCTCCCTCCTGCGCCTCCCACACCTTCCCCGATAAAATGGATTTCCTCGGCTTCCTCGGCTTCAGTTGATTCGCCCGTCCTTACTTTACACATGCCCTCTTCATCCGGCGTACCAAAACAAATAGCCTGGCACCGACGCGGGGATTATTTGGCCTCCGTCTGTTGGTTTGATCGATTTCAAATCAGAGATTAATGAGCTAACAATCAGTCTACAGCTAGTAGCGAAGGCCAAGGTGGTGTTTGGATCCACCAAATCGCACGGAGACACTCGCAAGCACCGTTCCAAAAAATTCGAGGCTCCGTCCAGCTGGTCCTGTTCCATCCATTGAAACCGCACTTCTTTGTTGCAGTAAGGGTCTTCAATTAAGAGCCGAGTTTTTCTCGCTCACATGCCACAGACCCAGAGATATGTCAGAGTCTACAACCTCGCAGAACAAAAATTGCTCAAGACGCTTATGCCTGGCATCAAATGGATATCATGTATGGATGTACACCCTTCAGGCGATCATTTGATTGTCGGAGGGTACGACCGCAAGCTTTGCTGGTTCGACCTGGAGCTCAGCGATAAGCCTTACAAGATATTACGGTACGTATCTTTTCAGTAATAGTTATGCTCACTAACATATTGAATCCCAATCAGATATCACACAAGGGCCATTCGGTCCTTGCAGTTCCATCCCACGTACCCTCTATTCGCGTCCTCGTCAGACGATGGTGCCGTTCAGGTGTTCCACTCCAGGGTCTACAACGATCTCATGACTGACCCTCTCATCGTTCCGCTAAAAATTTTAAGAGGACACGAAGTGAAGGACGGGCTTGGAGTACTGCAGGTCAAATGGTGCCCGAGACAACCATGGCTCGCGACAGCCGGCGCAGATGGTACAATTGCAATATGGTGTAGCTAAATGACGAGATTGTGACAATACCCTGAACAGTAAAGTCGTTGGGCCAGTTGCTTTTGCTTATCACTCTGGTTAAGTCAAACCCAGCCTCTCGCAGACATTCTCCATCACTCGACCCTCGTATATCGAAGTAAAACCCTCAGATCCCTGTGGACTTCTTGCAAAATGAACCTTGCAACAAATGGGTATCGGCGGTAACAGAGTGAATATATACAATGGATATAGTTTAAAGCCTATCGTCTCCTGGACGGCTTTGAAGCCTTTCGTTTGGCTATGGGCACTCCTTGTCGGTTGTTTCCCTTCGATTTGGGACGAGGAGTCATTCCTTTTGATAGTCTCCACTGTTCATTCCGGGACCCGCGAGGTCCGTGAGTAGATATCCGCTTTGACGGCTTTCCGTCCAGCTCCATCTCGTCTAGATGTGAATGAGCACAAACGACTAGTACAATAATCGGGGAAATGAACGAACCCGCTTTATCATCCGTTGCTTCGGCAGCATCATCATCTGAAAGAAAGAAAAAACATAGTGAGCCCGGGTTTAATCCTTGAAAGATCGACTCGAGCTCTCTGATCGGGAAAAGCCAGAAACCCCTGCACGAAACCATCCTTCCAGTGCAGTCACTTTCTCCATGTTTTCTGCAGTGATATCGCCCTGATCCAGGAGACCAATGATCGGCAACCAACCTGGTATGTCCATTTCATCTCCTGCATCCTCTTCTCCCTCTGTATCCACCTTTTGCGACTCTTTGACCGCTACTAGCTTTGAATGCAGTCGGTTCAGGCGGGCCGCTTCGGTTGCAGCATATACGCCGGTTTCCCGCTTCTTGGTGCGCCACGAGCGCTTTACTTTGGATCGCATCGACTTGGCCATGGCTGAAAAGATTGGGGTGGATGGTAGTAGTGCGAACGAAAGGATGTTTGACTCAAGCAGTGCAAGATCGGAGGACGAAAATAATGTCTGTCACGTGATCCGATAATAGCTCATGGATGAAATTACAGTTTCAAGCCTTACATCTTGACTATGGACGACTTACGTGCTCGCATAAATGCAATATCAGGATCCAGCGACCAACATTTTGCGGCGGAGCAATATTAATCTAGCTGATAACTCCCATCGATTGCACAGAAATGTGAATTTCTAGTACTCTGAAAGGACTGTACAATTCTGCGTGATTTCGCAAGTCGGTGCAATGTTTACAATGCGTTGCCGAATACTGAACATCAAAACGGTTTTGTATTAAGAGTCAGCACTATCGTCGTCTATCGCTTGATCGGCCATCTCTCGAGACTATGGGTCTGCAGGTGCCTCTCTGTAATCAGAGCGAAAATGCGTCAACATATATTTTGAATGAGAATTCAAAAAAGACTTATTATATAGAGAACGTTGTTGCACCTGTTGGTCACCGTCAGTGGGCTGCAAGGATCGGAGTCAAGACACTCACCGTATGAAGACTTCTCCAAGGGCGCCGTTCGATTTTCCGTCTTGGAACTCTTCAGAGTTGGCGAGCTACGCGACACTTTAGAGATCGTATCATAGAGCGTCAAAGAAGCCCACGCACCTGCAAGTTCATGTAACCATCCGTGCTGACGAGGAAACCTTTGTACTCTAATCCCCACTTCAGCTTTACGAAGACCGGCTTGCCCGTGAGCTCCTGCATAAATGGTTTAGGATTCACTGGATTGACCTTATGGCGATGAACGATCTCTGTCAGCGTGGAATTGCGTGAAAATGACAAATTCTACTCGCCGACATGGATGATTGTGGTCAAGCAACACGACCAGTCGTGTGAATCAACAGCGATCGCTCAATACGGAGATCCAAAACTTGCATCACATTATTTCCTTCTCCCATTGCTCAGTAAAGCCCAATGTCCGACCGTGAAGGCGGCTCAAGTGGCCTGCCGCCCTCAGACGAGGATCTGTCCCTTCCAAAAGCTACAGTCGCCAAGATGATCACGGGTACGCGTTCGTGAACCGCGTCCCCTGTCTCACTTGCTCAACCAACACTCCGTACCTCCAGATCTATTGCCAGCAGATGTAACCTGTGCCAAGGAGACACGAGATCTGATAATTGAGTGCTGCGTAGGTAAAACCCTGAATCTGCAGCTTTTGACCCCAAAATTGATACTACTGGTTACTTCTACAGAATTCATACATCTAATATCATCGGAAGCCAACGAAATATGCGACCAGGAATCAAAGAAAACCATTGCGCCTGAACATATCCTTGGAGCACTGAAGGTTCGTTGCATCTTACTCTCTGCAGCGTCCTATCACTGAACTCCAAGCAGCGGCTTGGCTTCGACTCGTTCACTGCAGAGGTTGAGGACGTCTTGAAAGATCATAAACAGCAAGTCAAGGTGAGCCACATTAGGGACACAGTCGGGCAGCATCTTATGTGTCCACTTTATCAGGACCGAGAGAAGAAAGTCTCTAAGTTCGAGCAGTCGGGCCTAACAGAAGAACAGCTCTTAGCAGAGCAAGAGAAACTATTCGCTGCAAGCCGAGCGAGATTCCAGGGAGGCGGTCCACAGTGATGATTTTGCCGGTGTAGTAATCCACATCATTCTACTGTATAGTGTACAACTCAGTATTTGATGTTTGTATGAGTAGGCTGCGCAGACATTTATCATTCATGCCGCCTGCGTAGCTCTTCTAGCCGGTGCTGAGGCGAGGCTCCATTCCAAACCTCCATTGTACCCCCAGCCGAAGACGTGATTGAGAGGTGGGGTAATCCTTCTTGTTCGATTATAAACCCAGCCGAGACTGTCGCGTAAAATACGGCTGGACGAAACACACTCAACCGTGGAATACCTGAAGGTCAATGGGGAACATACCATCAATTACATTGCCTTTGGCCAATAGCAATCCAGCAGCTAAACCACCGAGGAAGCTATTCCCTGCGCCTGTTGGCAGTCAAATTTTGCGCAATTTAAAGCTTATCGGCTGCGCACCTGTTACATCGACAACTTTATCCACATCCTTAGGTGTCCAATAGGCCTCGATCCACTTGCCACCCTCCGCACGGGAAGATACGTATGCACCCATAGCACCGCTTCTGATAATAACATATCCAGCACCACCTTCACCAATCCCCATATCTAAAAGCTGCTCAGCTGCCTGCTCTATCAAATCCTTGGTGGGATCGGCGGGCAGCGAGAGAAGACACAGAGCTTCTTCTGCGTTAGGGCTGCGCAACTACATATCTCAACAAGAAGAAATCGTGGAAAGCATGTAAGACGAAACCTCAAAATGGCGATGGCTGAAAGTACGCCTTTCAAAGCTGGCAGCTCCTCCGGGATGCATCGGTCCTTGATAGTAAGGTTCAGCGACATGGTCGGACGGATTCGTGAAATGATCAACATACTGGAACAGGTTCATATATTGTGATAGGGTGCCACCCACTCACTTCTTGCACTTCAGATAGGACACTTGCAGCTCGAGAAGGGGAGGATATGAAATGCAGGGTACTTGGACGTTCGAGTGGCGTTCCCCTTAAATCGCGCGGGTTGATACGTATTCTTGGGGTCAAATATTCAAAGCTGAAATGTGATGCGCTTAAGCCAAACAACCAGTGTCAGGAGGCTAATGCTGCTCAGACCTTCGAAAATCCCCCTTGTAAGCGTTCACTGCACGGGTGGTAACAATACCGGGATTGTCCCTGAACAACCAAAGGTCGGCTCCGAATGTATCCAGCTCCTCCTGAATACCAGTAGGGAAATCGTGTCCTCGGTCGATAACCATGCCGATTTCACCAGGGGGTAGCCTGGTTGAGATCTATCAGGATATAGCACTTTCCAGCTCCTTTGGCGCTCTAACCATATTCTAGCACCTATGGCTGCGTACGTTCCACCTCCTCCGATCTGTATCACCCCAGAGTTAAGATGCGAATATGCGCTAAGTCCTGATAAGCAATCTTTCCTGAGTTGGTTGTGTCTTTTCAGTGGGTTCTCCTTTCTCATCTTTGAAGGAAAACTCGTCAATTATGAACATTCCAAGAGTGACGAAATGCTTTGCATGACTGGGAATTGACATCGCAGATATGAGGTAGCGGGCCAAAGGTGATGTTGAATGAACAGCAGCCGCCAGCGTCACTTCAGCGCTAAAACGAGATTTGAAATATATCCGAACGATGCGTAGCCTGGCCATGTTCAAAATGTAAGGAGTTGCGATGATAACTTATAACAAGGGTCGCTAATACAGTGCATGTCATGCCAAATGCCTACAGATGGGACTTGATGCCCGCTTTTTCTAGGAGAGCCTTCTCCTTCTTCTTAACTTCGGCATATTTCTTGGTCAAAGCCGGTGCGCGCTTCAGTTCACGCTGTCCGACTTGTTGGATGTGGACTGCATCGGGGCCCTGCATTATAGAAGAATTGTCAGCACAGGTAGCACCTTGTATTGAGTGAATTGAACTTACATCTGCCAAGCGAAGAGTCCTCAAGCCGGCGTAAAGATTCGCCAAAGGCTGGTCTTGGCTGACACCCTCAGCACCGAAGGCTTGGATAGCCCGGTCGACCACGCGGCAGGCCATTTCGGGAATTACAAACTAACAGATAACAGTCAGACACTGCCAGAATCTTCGCGATCAAGACTTACTTTGGCAATGCCAATCTCCTTCATGGCACCCTTTGCCTTGTACTTGTCGATCTGCCCGCCGAATTAGATAAAACTGCAGACAATAAATGATCATAACGCACTTGGAGAGCGGCGCTCAAAACCAACAGGCGCGAAGATTCGATCTCTGCGCGGGACTTCGCAATGTCAGCCACAACGGTGCCTAAGAACGAGGTGAGTGAACTTGGGGAGGCCTTGAAAGGCGAAGTTACCCACCATGCTGGAACAGGAACTTTCCGAAGGTCTTGCGCGTGGGGTCGGTGACACGCTGGAGCATCAGGTCCAGGGCCATTTGAGCGGCACCGATCGATCGCATGCAGTGGTGAATACGGCCAGGTCTAAACGTTTCCGGTCAACGCAGAAACAACAGCAACTCCGCAGGTGAACGTACCCGAGACGTCCTTGAATGATCTCGAAGCCCTTGCCCCAACCGAGCACTAAGTTGCCCAAGGGGACGCGGACGTTGTCATATATGATCTCGCAGTGGCCTTCGGGAGCATCGTCGTACCCGAAGACTTGCATGGGGCGGATGATTTTCACGCCCGGTGCATTGGCAGGTACAATGACGACGCTTTGCTGGTTGTATGGGCTCGCGTTCCCTGGGTCGCTCTTGCCCATGACCAGGTGCAGCGCGCACCGGGGATCACCGGCACCGCTGATCCACCATTTGTGACCGTTGATGACAATGTCATCTCCTTCGCGTACAATGGACGTCTTGATGTTCGTCGCGTCGGAGGAAGCGACTTCAATCAATGTTAGTCGCTATGAACGTGGTCATATAGTTAAGCACTCACCAAATCTCTCAGTCATCGCGAAAGCGGAGCGGATCTTACCGTCGAGCAGAGGAAGAAGCCATTTCTTTTGTTGTTCTGGGGATCCATACCGAGCGAGAACCTCTAAGCAGTAATTCAAAGTTGATTGAATGTCACTCCACAAAAAGAGAGCGACTTGCCCATGTTCCCGGTATCAGGTGCAGAGCAGTTGACAACCTCAGAGGCAATATGACCGCCTCTTCCAAGCACTTCGGCCATTACGGCGTACTTCGCAATGTGTTAGCAGTGACGACGAGACACAAACGCGACACTACACACCTCGAGGTTGGTCAGGGGAACACCATGCTCGGGATAGTGGGTCTTACTGAGGAAGAGGTTCCACAGCCCAAGCTCACGGGCCTTGACTTTCAGTTCCTCGACAACCGGAATCACAACCTTCCAGCGCTTCTCAGGGTCTGTAGGGATCTGTGCATGTGCCAATGCTTGGGCAGGGATAACCTCATTCTGATCCAGAATATTAACTCTCGCAGCCTAATGGTAGACACGCTCCTTCTACTAACTTGTTGGAATGCAATGAGTTTCGCGAGCGTGTCCTTTGCGAATGGTGAGAACTTGTCTTCAATCTGAACAGCATGGGTCATCAAGTTGGACAATTCCAGAAGGTAGTTTGCATACCAAGCTCCAAGAAGCTTCTGAGGTGAGCTCAATGATAGGGTGAGGGGCCATAATTCGATGAAAGTAGTGTTGGTGAGACGTGAAATGTCTTAAGGGCCACAAACTGTCCGATCAGGTCCGGGCAGACATCTCGGATACCTGACTGCCGGAAAGTAACCGTCACAGTCATGACAATCATACAGAGTCTGGGGTAAGCGTGACACCCGGAGATCAGCCCACCCCGACCTGCGGGGACAGGGGCGCAAAAGCTTACAGAGGCTTACAGGCGCGTTGACCGCGTCTGTTCTCAGACGCTGCCCCGGTCGTAGCCCATATGTCATGATGAGAGTTCGATTTTCACATGATCGGCCTGCAACGATATCGATCGCGACAATCAAAGAAAGTAGTATCCAATTTACGACACTCTGTCCTCAAGATAAGTCAGTCAGTCAACTTCTAATCATTATGAACCGAGACATAAGCATTTTGACATCGTGCCATTTTCCATAGGTACCTCCTTATTGTGAATTCTTGGAATAAATGTATGAGGTGTGATCAGTTTAGCCTTGAATATAGAGATGTCTTCAAATTAAAGCCAGTCACTGGTCACGACTCACTCCGGCCTCAGCATTGTTTAGGAGCGAACACGCATGCGCAAGAACATGAAAAGTACAATTTAGAACATGTCAGCATACATGTCAGGATCCAATAACACAGGCGGTATGCGTAGAGAAAGCATCTATAGCAGATATAATGATATGAGTTTGTATTCGCAGCGACCAACCTGCGATTGCGTTGAAGCAACGGGAAACGAAGATGGTTTCATAACCGGAGAGTATGGATACATAGCACGAAAGTTGTACATATTAAGATAGTGTCCCAGTGATGATGAGTTGGTGGCAATACCACGTACTTGGGGCCAAGAGTGTGTGTACGTGTATAGTAGCGGCATATAAACTATTGGGGATGTTGATGTTGGAACTGCCCATCTTGTCCATCATTATGCAAATCGGGAAGGAAGAAGGGTATATCTGGATCGACACCAAAGGCGCTCGAGTCAAAGGTCTGCCACAGTGAATCCTGTTCGTTGCCCATGGCATAGCTGCCTCCTGGGTAGTTACGAATGAAATCTAATCCGCGGAAGGGAAGGCCTGGGGCGTCAAAAGAAGCTGTAGGTGGCGTTGTCGAGAGACCACCCAAGGTACCATTCACGTCAGCGGTGCCACCATAATTGACATATTGGGAAGAGTCAAGGGTTTCTCCGCTGTATGGCATGCCAGAATACTGATTTGCCGAGTACATTTCCATCCCGCCTTGGTCATTATTGTCCACGGGCCATTGGCTGGTAGAACTCTGTGCAAGCGGACTGTGATAATTTCCATAGTCATAATTGTTGTATTGCTGCGGCTGGGTCGGAACATGCAGCGGCGAAAGGGGGGCGCTATTGTTGGTGTAGCTGCTATAACTCGGCCCGGCGACCAGTCTGGGACTTGGAGCTTCTTGAGTGGGGGTTGGCTCAAGAGACGACATTGATGGAGAAGGAAGACCTCTGGAGGAAGGAGAACTATGCGGGCTGATAGTATTGGGATTGCCATAGATGCTGTATGGAATGGTTCCGTCAGGAAGGTCGCCTTCATCATGGCCACGCTTGCGAGAGGTCGATCTAGCACGGTGAGATGCTGCAATTTTTTTGGGGAAAAAAATGTCAGTAGAAGGACACGACGCAACAGTGGCCAAGAACGCACATTCTCCGCGGATGACCGAAGCCACCGGTTGACGCCGTTGATAAGGATCGCGCGAACGGCTGATTTTCCTCGGCTTGTTCTTGAGCGCGCGACCGGGAGTCGGGCTAGTAGGTACAGTGGAGATTGTGACAGAACGCCGGCGCTCTGCGTTTGACGACGAACCAGAGGGGCCGGCTTGCGCATTAGATGCATCGCCACCGTTGGCGGCCTTCCTGATGGCTTCGTCGGCGGTGATGGCGAGCTCACTGAGAAGCTCTTTGCACTTGCGGGCACCCGGCCAGTATCCCTCCCACGACCCCAACGCCCCCAAGCAACTCTTGCCTTCTTCCATAGCAGCGTGAGCTGCCCGTGGGTCTCCCGCATGCATCGCATACAGCAGCACGATAACGGCAGAGCTGAAGAGATGTTGGATGAAGAATGCTAGGTGATGAGAAGGTGGTATGACATTCTTGATTGAAGGTGCGAGGCGAATGCAAGACCTCGCGGATGACACCGCCTTGGCTGTGGATTTGGGTACGACGGCCTGTTCTCGCTTGACCGGAAGGAAATTTCGGTGCAGTGTTGTGAGTACGGAATAATAATGGCTGCAGAGAATGGCACCCATAGACACTTGTTTTTCTGTGACAGGCTCTGATTTGAACTGTACAGGAAGATCGTCACACCATTTCGTCAGCTCCTTGTCAAGAGCCTCCACAGTTCGGTGCAATTCAGCCCTCTTCTCCGGTTCCAAATTGTCTTTGCACTTATCTAGAGCGTATACCTGCCGTAGCACGCGACCGGCGATGTGATATAAACCCGTCAGAGCGTTAGTGCCTGCCATCAATGACAGCTGCTGCTCCGAAGCCTGTGCGCCAAGAGAAAAGTATTCCTGGAGATTCTCGTCGTCTATATTGACTGGCAGATCAACGTCGCAGTCAGTGTCCTCGATTCCCAGTGGACGGCCAAGAGCCATTGCCAGCATGCGGTCGAGTGAATATACACCCCACCAGATTTTGCGCCGGGTCTCCTTTTCTATGGGCGTGATAGTAAGGCGACGCGGAGAGCGCTGGAGAGCTTAATTAGCCAGGGTAATAATAGCACCTGTAACGGACTCACATGCAAGCCGAGATCCTGGGCCGTTCGAACTGCCTGACCGGTCAGGAGCCAAGCTTGTGGCAAGCAGTTGACGGAGCACAAGAAAGACGACATGAGGATGAGACATTGGACATGAGATATTTGGATACTGGCGTGGCTGATGTAGTGTAGTATTAAAGCTCTAATCATGCTGGATTAGCGAATGCCAAGGGACAGGCGATTGAACAGGCACCTTTCATAATACACCATTCCCATACCGCCATCATCCAAAGTATCCCCGGTTGCGAGACGTGGATCCTCCACAAGCTTAGCCGAGCAAGCGAAGACAGAAAACACAAGTGCCATAAAAGGTGCTTCGCTTCGAGCGAGAGCAGGATCATCCTTGTTGGCAATTAAATGGTTGTAACGCCGTAGGAAGGATGGTTTATCAATAACGGGCATCAGGAAATGGAACCGTGCAAAGTACGCGTCGACCTTGATCAAGATGAGAATAGCAGGAAACAATCACAGAGAGCCCACTCACCAGCTTATCTGCTAGATCTCGTTCAGGATATTCTGCTTCTTCGGGTCCAGGGAGGGCGTGAACTTTCCCAAAGAAAACTGAAGCAGGAAAGTATAATTTGTTTACGCTAGGCCCCGGAGCGCGTGGATCTTCCTCCATAGGTGAGACTCGGTTCATTGGCGATGTGGTCAAGGCGCGGAAAGATTGAATCAGAGACATAGTGGAGGATCCACCTATCCAGCGCATTCCACCATGCTCATCGAGAGCCAACTGCCCGAATTGCTCAGAAACGTCATCTTCAATCTTGATGGCCGTCGAAACAGAGGTGCCAACGTTGCCTCCATCCACGCTAGAGCTGCCACCAATGCCACGTTCTCTGGAATTGATCGATTGGAGGAGTTCAGCGGCTGATGCTAGGGAAGTGGTCATGTTTGCGCCAATGGCCGTACTCGGGCCGACCCCTCCTGAGCTAGGTTGTATCTGGTCAAGGACAGGTGCAATCTGTTGAAAAACGTTCTCCATATGGAGCAAGCGGGCCTCCAGCTCTTGGACGTAACTTTGCAACAGCTGATCAGACGACCTTGTGAGTAATGGAATAGGATGTAACGCACTGTCTGCTCAGGGCAGCCCTGTCTTTGGTCTGCAGCCAGGTACACTGAGATCCTGAAGCGCTGCACTGTGAACATGTTGGCTCAGTACCGTCGCATTTGATCTTTTTGCGTCTGAGAATGAGGGGTTCAAAATATGCGTCAATGATCGCGCCCGAAGGTAAAGATAAAGGCTTACCTGCAAGATTCGCAAGCTCTCCATACTCTCCGGCGCTGCAGTTGCAGAGGCTGCTTATTCACGTCGTCGTTGAGCTGTTCATCTTCAACGCGCTTTTTCTTCGACTGATGTGTCATGGGAAGAGAGATAACAGAGTCCTCGGTTGGTGTGTCTCAGAGAGAGAGGTTACAAGAACTTATAATTCCCCGATTCAGGAACACTGCATTTTCCACCCAATTTTTGGGCGGAGTTACCGGCGTCCTGGCCCCTGCACGCGCCAGACCATCTCCACCCGAGCACTGAGTAACGCTGGGGCTAGGCTCCAAATCTAAAGGTCTAGGATGCCCCGTCATCGGCCTCTGGCTAATCGTATATAACCACCTTCGAAAGTATATTGTCTAATTGGCTTCGGCCAGGCTTCAGAGCTGTTAAACTTAGTTCACCCCGATCTACTATGTATTGCGGTCCTCTCCTCCATTGCGGTACTACCGATGCCAAGGTCATGGACCACCTGATCAGCGGACAGTCACGCCTTTTCTGTTCAATCGGTGGCAACTACGAGCCTTACTTCCCTCGGCAATGAACCATAGTCCCCATAGGAATGGAAGCGCAAATGTTTTCTCACCGGTGAATATTAATTCGAACACGAACAAGTCGTCGAAAACTTCACAAGCATGCGACACTAGGAGCCCACCAAGCTCACAAGAGGGGTGCATTTTGTCACTTCGGGCAGGCTGATGCGCTACAGTCAGCGGGTCCCCACGGCCCTCTGCCGTATCGAACACGGAAAAGCGGGCACGAGACTCACCAGCTGCGAGAAGGGCATTTGGGGCATTTTGACAGGAGGCAACGGGCCCGGTGTATCGGAAGCGCTGCGGAAGAAGATGGCCCTTTGACGTCCAGTACTCAAGTTGAACCATCCAGCATCTTAGATCGCGTTTTGATAACTTAAGTCAATTAGAAAGGACCGTCATGTGATTGTATATATAATGTAGAGGGGGATGACGGCGGTGTCGGCAGTTACAGGAGTCAGGATGAGAGAAGGATCCCCAAGAGTAGCGCATGTGCATATCACTTTTTGCAGGGAAATATATGCGCCCGTATGTTTTTGTTGTTTCAGAAGCCACGACCTCGTCCTCTGGGAATATCAGTGTCATCAGTACAAGTGACAGATGTTTAAGCAGGTCGACTGACCTCCCACGCGCTCTATACGGGCTGTACCCACCACCTCCTCCCCTGAAACCACCACGATACCCTCCGCGATATCCCCCTCTGCCACGCCCACGGTTAAAGCCGGGAACGTTTGTTCGTTTCGCGGTCACCTGGTGTCAACCTCAGCTCGATCAAATGCCATAGAGAAAGAAGTATACTCACTTTGATCAAACGACCACGGAATAAGGAATTATCCATCGCTAGCGCTGCGTCTATATGCTCAGGTTCCGCGAACTCGACATATGCGAACCTATTGAGTAACCAACATGAGATCAGATTGACGAAAGACTATATGGATAATTGATAGCGCACCCTTTGGGATGCCCAGTGAACTTGTCACAAAGAATGGTCACTCGATTTATTGTGCCACACGCTTGGAAGTGACCTTGTATCTCTTCCGGCGTGGAACTGTAATCAACCTGCAGTTCTATGGGTCAAAGATGTCACAATCAAGTAAGTGCCAACTCACGTTTCCGACGAAGACACTACGGCTGTCTGAGGCATTCTTTTCCTCGTCAGTCTCCATTGGCACGCCACCCTCGCCATCCCCACTCTCCGCATCGTTACTTTCTGCAGCGGCAGCTTGGAGCTCGCGTAATTTCTTTGCCTCCCTTTCCATTTCCTCCACGCGTTGCTTCATGAGCATAATTTCCTGTAAAATAGCGCGAACTATTTTAGTATATGCTTCTTCGCCAATTGCGCAAGTTCAGACTCGCCTTTGATTCCTCCTCTTCAGCATCATCTACTGTAATGTCGGCGCCTTCGCCAGGTGGAGGTTGCGCCAGTGTTTCAGTATCAGCCATATTGCACGGGTAAAGGTCAGAGCAAAGGAGACTTTTGCCAGGCGCCAGACACGGTTGTATTAGGTAACCAGCTTGCCATCACGCTTTTCCTCCTCACCGCCCTCGACCACAGTTATCATGTTGTCTCGGACAACTTTACGAGGCGTCTCTAGACTACTTTCAACTTCATCTGTCGCCCGCAGTGCCGTCGTGCCTACCTCTAACAATGCCAGCAGCTTAATAGAGCACACACCGCTCGCGTCGTCATCCACATCCGAAGTCTCACTGCACCCCTACCCATTCTCGACAAGAACAGCTGCCCCCATACCCCCTTTCGACATTAATGAAAACAGCCTACGCAAGGGCAAGGGGCTTATGGAGCATTTGCATAAAACTGTGCCCAATTTCGAGAAACAAGAGCTCCTCGCGACCTTGTTCGCGCACAATCACCCCAAGTCATTGCGCCCAGGCTCAGTTTTGCGTGTAACAATGGAGCATGCGCCCACTTCATTTGCGGGCGTGATGCTGGCCGTCAAAAGGCGCGGCATCGACACGTCGTTCGTCCTTCGGAATATCGTGGAAGGGACGGGAGTGGAGATGCAGTTTTTCATCAACTCGCCTCATTTGAAGAATATTGAGGTTCTCAGAGATCACACCGGGACTAGGAAGGGCAGAAGGGTTCGCCGAGCCAAGTTGTTCTACTTGAGGAACCAGTCAGACAAAATGACTGCGTTTGCGAGCGGCGTCACCGATTAAAGTGCGTCTTTAATTGATCACTCAAACTCTACTTCTGACCAACTTCTCACACAGGCCACCCTGGAGGTTTATCGGACTTAGGAAGTCATCGCGTGCAAATGCTGCGGAAGACTGGGGTTTTTGGAGGGGCGTGGTGCGAACGGATGTGGTACTTCTGGGTTGTCACTGGCCGCATCCCAATTAATAGAAATTTAATACTCGTATATCCAATGGTCGTGCTTTGTTTCCATTTCATAGTCACAGTGCATCCCTTAAGTAACCCTTGAGTAGCGAGCTCGAGGAAAGCGCAGAGCAAACTGCTTTGGAGTGATGCCGCTCGCGGGCCGTGACAGCAATATGGTATGGAGATAAGTGACTCGGCGGCGCTGACTGGCACAGCAGCGGTTAACCACGACCTTCGTCAACGCAACATGCCCCGTCCCCGCTCTCTGCGCACTCTGGCCATCTCCCCACCAAGGGCAACAACATCGCCTGGACCTCCGTCGCCCACGTTTTCTGACGCAACAAACGCATCGGCTATGAACTTTGGAGTCAATGGGCCTGAAAAGATCATCACCCGGAACAACCTCAAGGCTAGCATGAACGCTTATGAGGAGGTTAGCAGATATTCTGCGGAGAATCTGGAGAGATTCGCTAATTGTTGAGGAGTGCAGCTTATGAATTGTAGTGCAAATTACCGTGCAGCCTTAATGACGATGTCGAAGGTTACAGCCGCCTTTGCTGATGCAATGGAAACATGTTCTGGGTACGTTTTATACAATAATGAAAGAAACGAGCACTGATCGTTATGCTAGACTGAAAGGTCCCTCTTACGAGGCAGGCACTCGTTTGCAAGCAGCCGCTGGATTACACCATCTCATAGGCAACCACTGGCATGTATTGGTGCGAACTCATCCATTATTTCGATATGCCAGGCCAACCCACACCCATAGGCTGAAACACTGGATAAGAACTTCGAGAAGCCTCTGCGACAGCATCTGGAAACCTATCGGACCATTGTCACTGTAAGCTACTGCTGATCACGACGAGTAGGTGGTCCAACTGAAACACCACGTAGGAGCGATCGTCGTCGTATGAGAGGGCTTTGTATGAGAGGAGTCAGATAATAAGACAGACTGAGATGGGCAACATGCACAAACGGCAGAGAAGTGAGCGCACGTGCGTTTCACTGTTATTCCAACCGACTGATGGCATCCCCCAGACTTGCAGAGCTTTCGGGAAGCTTTATCGGTCTTACAGCGGCAAGTCGACGAACTAGACGAGATGAAAGCGCAGCACTATCAGGAGATAATGGAGCACGAAGAGGAGGTGTGGGATGTCGTGCAGGCAAAAGTACGTAAACGCGCCCTAGATACATGGCTTCATGCTGATCATGAGCCACCCAGGTTTGCGTAACGGTGCGGTCTACGATGGATGTATTTGACCGCTTTACAGCTAAAGCGTAAGCTCGTGGTTTCTCTGAACTGGATAGTACTAACCATTACGAATTAGTTCGGATCCTATCATTGAACTCATGCTTCAAGCAGTCCCTGATCCATTCGATTCGTACGGACCCCAGCAATCCGAGGATCAAATCTTCAGCATTCTGCAACCTCTATCCATTAGTGCCAATGCGCCATCCCCTTCTCCAAGCCCCATGACAGCCTCGCCACCAGATACCGTTAAACCAGAGGATCTAATCGGCAGAAGCTCATGGTCACCACCGACTACAAGCATATTCTCCAACAGCGGACCAACTGCAGAGTGGGCGCAAGTCCCATCATCTCCGACAGCGACACCCCCGTCTTCTTCCACGCCTCCGCGATCTATAACACCACCAACTGCGAAACGTAAACCCGCAGGGCATCAATCTCGCAAGTCGGGTTCGAAGCTGCGAAGCTCCCTCCCAGGAGTAGAGGAGATATCGGGGAGTCATGATGGCACAGGAGAACCCGAGGCTAAAGCCGGGTCGGCGATCAATGGCAGCAAAGGCAACGCGCAAGCTCGTGATGACAGCTGGGGTGCGTTTTCTTACGGGCAATCACCTTACGAACCCTACAGCGAAAGTGCGGAGTCCACGCTGCGGCGTTCAACGCTGTATTCCCCGCCAATACCCAATTTTGATGCAGACCCTATACCGAAAAGCCCGCAATCGGACGATACAGCGCATGTAGCACTAACGAGTTGATAATTATGTGATCTATCTGTTCTGTATATTACCCTATGGACATGGCCCGGTCTAGAACCTAGTCCTTTCGGAGCCGCTGAGATAATGTCAATATTAGTGATTTGCATATGCTCGATCGCCTGTCAATGCCGAGGCTGGATCCCATATTGATGGAGAACGTTCTGGTCCACGGTGGCAGGGCTTTTAAACAGAAGGTCGGTGCCCACGCTGGTTTTTGGGAAGGCAATCACGTCTCGGATGGATTGGGTCTTGCAAAGTATGGCCATCAGTCGGTCGAAGCCTAGACCAGACACGATTCTGTGAGGAACTTCTACAAGGAGGAGGTGTATGCAATTACCCAATGCTATTCCTCCGTGAGGCGGTGCACCGAACTTCAGGGCGTCAAGCAGGTGGCCAAAGGATGCCATCTCGTGTGGCGTTAGCTGACAGAAGTTTCCCTCAGCATTCCGAGTCGGCCCACCCAATGGAAGGGAACGCTCACCTGAAGGATGTTTGCAAATATATGCTCCTGCATTTTGGGGTCGTGCACTCTAACAGAGCCGCCACCAATCTCCACCCCGTTTAGAACCAGGTCATAGTGCTGGCCCCGTACCTAGACAAACAAGCGATCAGAAGCTGAAGTGGGCATTTATGGAAGAGTATGCACACCTTAGCTATGTCTCCATTATACATTGCTTCAATGTCTTGCCACATTGGTGCCGTAAAAGGGTGGTGCGAGCTACTCCAGCGGCCATGTGCCAGGAACTCCTTGTCCTCGTCAGCTCGCGTAAACAAGGGAAACTCTGTGACCCATAAGAAATGAGGTGTTTCGGTGGGAACGTAGTCTCCTGCAAGCAGCGTTCAATTCGGGCTCTGACGCGCAAAGGGGGGTATACACGCACCGCGTAATTGGGCTAGCTCGGCCAACCGCAGTCGAGTTCTCCCTAGTTTCGTAGAACCACCCTGCAAGAGCATCAATATCGGCAAAAAGATGGACAGGTATCATGACCACCATGCACCTCAGGCATCAGGGAACGCGTAGCGAGATATATACTGTCCCCGATGTTGAGGTTCAACACCTCGTTGAGATCGGGCTCTTGCACTTCGCTCTCCAGCTGAAGCCCTAGGACCAAGGTCCTGCTTTTGGACAACCACGAAGTCGCGTTATCAGCGTTGAGAACGATGCGTTCCTAAGCGGTCATCAGTCTTGCGCAATTACCACCTAAGTTTGAATTACCACTCCAGGGTCAGACTCGTGCTGATAATCTTGATCTGCATTTACGAAAGAACCATCTTGGGATTGCCGCACAATGAAGCACTCGATGGCTTGTCCCAGGCTATTCAGCGTGTCGTGACTTCGTGGCGATAATCGATGGCTGATGTCCGATAGCTGCGCACATGAATGTCAACTGACGTGCACGCGAGTCTGACACTGAACAGGCTGACCTCAAGGCCAAAACGAATGTCCGGCTTATCCGAGCCATACTGAGCGGAGAAAAATAGATTATTACTACATTGTTGCACCGACTATAGACAAATAGGAGCCCGCTTACACGTGTCATGGCATTATAGTAGGTCATTACTCTGAAGCGATCCTCAAGACTGATACCTTCCATTTGTTGCCATACTTTGCGGATGATGCCTTCAACTACGTCGCGGACTTCTGATCCTCCAATGCGCCATTGGTCCGAACCTACCGAAGCGTCCGGCGCGATTCCGCCCCAAGAGACAAAAGCCATTTCAAGATCTATTTGAGTGAACTCGGGTTGCCGGTCCTTACGCCCATCTTCGTCGCGAAAACACCGAGCTAACTGGAAATATCTGTCCACACCGCCGGAACATATCAGGAGCTGCTTAGGCTGTTGTGGAGACTGCGGCAGCGCGTAAAATTGAGGATCTTGGCTGTGTATACCGTCTGTATGCCTGGTGACGCGTGTGGGGACCAAAAACTCTCTTGCACCTTCCGGAGAGGACTTCAGGAGCATGGGCGTTTCAATTTCCAAGAAATCTGTGTGGGTAATCAATCAAAGCTGTGCGTTTAGTGTGCCACCAATTGCTTGCCTTGGTCATAGAGGGTGTCGCGCACAAGACGCGCTACTTCACTTCGTTTCCGCAGGTTGTTGGATAGAGCGGATCGCCGCAGATCTAGATAGCGATATCGGGCACGTAGGTCTTCATTCGCCTATTTTAGGATTGAGTTTAGTCTTCTATTGCGTCAAACAACTGGCGAACCAAGTTTTGTGAATCCGACGGAACAAAGGGCATATGACCGTCAGCGGCGTTAAGCAAAGTAAACGCTTGTACCTCAACCTCGATGTCGCCTGTGGATGACTCCTGTCCAAGAGGGAGACGTAACATCAACGAATGCTATGCGCATCAAGGAACAGTACACATACTGGACGACGGGATTTTTCAGGTCTCAGGCGGACTTGGCCTTGAATTAAAACAGTAGATTCCACAGGGATATCTGACAGCGCAGATAACCGATCCGCTGCGTCTCCCTTGCGAAGCACGACTAACTGGGTAGTCCCGAAAGAGTCCCTGATCGGGAAGAACGACATCGTTTTGGAGATTTTGCTTGATTTGGAAAGCTCTGTAAATAAAGTGTGCGGCAAAAATTAGGAATTATATAATCACCGTTCGGGGAGTAGCCATCCTGCCAGCACAACCTGTTTCCCGTTATCAGATGCACTTAAGGCACCGCATTTATGGGTTGGTGCGGCAAATGGAGCTTTGTGGGGGTTGTGTGATTAATTTGCAACAGACGGGGCGAACTTGCACCCACCAGAATGCGACCCGTCGCGCAGAACTCCGGAGTCATGCGCCAAAACCGGTCGCGAGTAACACCTGGCATTTGATACAGAGTAAGTGGCGAGGCGGTGAGTGGAGCCATCCTTGGAAAGCCGTTGGCAAAGGGCTCGTCTGGCCCAGAGGCGTAACAAGGGCCGCATGAGGGTGCAAAGTATGAGAGGTGGTGTAGAATGCAGGACTGAGGAGAAGAAACCGCGGAGACGGAGCGCTTGATACGTTTAGAGGAGCCGAGTCAGGAGGGATCTATAACGGGTAAATGTCAGGGTCGCGGTGCCACGCTTCGACACGCGCTGTTTCATCGATGCAGTTGCCAAGGTTCATTAAAAATTTCAGAACCAAGCCCTGGTTGCACCCTTCTTGAGGTAAGCAATTCTCCAATCTCCCGCCATGCTGTAAGGCAAAAGCTATTACACCCTTTGATCTCCATTCACACGTTCCCCTCCCGAGAGTTGTGACCCTGCTTTATCTTCCGCGTTTCAAATATTCCTGCTATAAAGAGCGCTGGCCGTGGTTTCTCATCTCCATCTACCAACTCAGCCATGTCTCTTCCAACACTCCCCGTTGAGCTCATCGACAACATCCTCCAAAATGTACAAGCACCAGACCTTGCCGCCCTTGCCTTGACATGCATCTCACTTTCCCCGGTGGCACAGCGCCTGCTATACCGCGACATCACCGTCTCTGCTTGGTCTCACAACACTAAAGTTGTCGCGACATTGGCCAAACGCCCCGACCTTGCCATCTTCGTGCGGTCGTTCTCGATCACGACTACGACACAACCCCTTGTATTTGCCGCGTTTCACCGACTTTTGGCCACAGCATTGTCGAGCATGACAGAGCTCACAGCGCTCTCTCTTAATCTCGCCGATTCCAGCACTAGCTGGATATTGGAGAAGGCCGCGCAGTTTTCATATAACCGGCTACACCAATTCACCGCCTCCTTCCCGCTCGACCAAAACGTCGTTAATTTCCTCGAGAAGACGCCAAATTTGATCGAGTTAGAAGTCGATTCGATTCGTTGCCCAGAGCCCGCGTCACCTGTCGCCACCCTTCTTTCCACTACTATTCCGCACCTGGCCCAATTCGTTGGGTCAGTTCGCGCCGCAAAAATGATTGTTCCTGGACGACCTCTCGAGAGCATTCATTTGAGCGAGGGAGATTTGGTGTACGAGGATGTCGCAGACTTCTCACGTGCAACCGGACGTGTTTTGGTGTTCAGCGCAACAGCAAGCACGCCACCAGTCCCCCTGCTGGAGTCCGTCGCGCATTGCTTACCACATCTCGCGTATTTGCGCATCATGACTACCTACCAATTCACCCAAGCGCCCAAACCTGTACGTGCCACCAGTTGTTAGCCCCGAAACTCGGACTTACGCATGTCTTTGATAGGGTTTCATGGACCAAGTTGCCAACGCGTTGGCTACCTTGCCCGATTTAACAGCATTCGAGCTGTCAGGCATGCAATGGGGCTCCTCGAAGCGCGAAGACGATAGCAGCAAGCGCGTCTGGCAATCCGCCCCCCTCACCACCGCGTTCATACGTCCTGACGACGCCATCATCGATGCCGAAGAAGTCTTCTTACAATATTGAGTAATCCCACTTCCGCGAAAGTTAATCTTCCCTTTCGTTTCCTTCTTTGCTTTCCTAGACATTAGTTTTGTGACTCATGCTTAGTATCCCTTGTTTCATTATTAGATCTACCTGACTATTAACATACCTGGCCTCGTTACTATTACTTACCTACACCGCATATCACCCACCATAATCCCATAATCATCATACTAATTCCTGTATCGCACGATTTACAAAAGCTACTGCATCATAATGAAAAAGCCAATTTCCTTTGCTGTCATTTGTCGAGATGACTGTCACGTCGTCGCCAGTGAATCTTGCGGCCACGCCCTGATAAGTCTCCTGCTCTCCGTCGCGTTCATTCTGGATCTCGAACTTGATGATCTGCCAGCCTAGAGGAGTCTCGCCATCGATGGTCAAAGTCTCCCGCGTGGCGTTATACTCGATTCGACTGAAGTCAAACCCGAGGCCGAGGCCCAGGGCCTTGGTGTACGCCTCTTTCATAGTCCATATCCCAAAGAATAAGCGGACGCCATCAGCTTGGGGGACAGAGAGAACCATTTGGGTTTCAAGCGGCGTTAGCTACAGCAATCACTGTCAATCCATGGTATGCGTTTGCATTCCACCTTGACGTGCACCGCACCTGGTCACTGAAGATTCTGACAAATGCTGGGAACGATTCACGCTTTGGCAATTCCACCTTCATGACATCTACACCGAGCCTGTAAGCGGGCGGATCAAGTTCGCCGGGCCCAAATGCCATCGCGATAAGGGCATTGTCATGGGATACGTTGAATGCCAGTGGTGGATCAAGACCAAGTGTGCTCTGTTACAGATATTTCAAAGAGCTGATCCCGAGATAACAAGAGCAACTTGCGATATATGGCTTCCCAGTTGGGGTGGTCGCGAAAGCCATAGCTTCCCTTTTCATGCCACGTTCTTTGAGCAACATTCTGGGTAGCAAACGACCGATGAGACATCCTGAGAGCTAAATATGGGCCAAAGACTTGAACAGGTGCCAAAGGGCTTACGACAGGCATCCTCTCGCCGATAGAACTTCCTGATACGAGCCTGAGATTCGGGATCAACAAGAGTGAGACCTTTTTGGTAGATCTATAGCGAGCGCTGAGAAGTGAATGTCAACATTGCTTGGATCATTGCACGGACTTCTTCTGTGAAAATTTCGGGGTTGTAGGTGATTGCCCAGACCTGCATCACGATGAGACTGACTCGTAAGAGGCAAGTTGCACTATTAGTAGCGAAGCACGCCAACTAAGCGCCCACAAGTCTTGCCTTTGCCATGATTCACCACCGAGCGACGAGAACACTGCGCCCTCTGCTTCGACATGCATCGACCAAAGTAAAAACGTCGGAAGACTCTCTTGATTCAATGCACTTGACTCCGGAAAAATTACGCGCCCTCATATCTATATACCACTCCTCCGCCAATTTTATAACCCCGCAAAACCTCTCCGCCGCCATAGACGACGCGTTTCTGGGCCACCCCGAGAAGATTGAGCTTGACGCCCCGGAGAAGTCCTCTCTTCAACTCCAGATTGAAATGAAGTCGCGCGGCTTGAAGCAAGAGACGGGCAGGTGGGGCAACCAGGGTTGGGGGGCGAATGCACCAGTGTGGGCCGCTGTCAACCCAAGGATGAAACAGGTCAGGCAGGCTCTGTATGGAACTGAGGAAGCAGGGAAGCCGGGCCTGGATATCCTTTTGGAGGAAAGGAAGAGAATCATGACGCAAATAAAAGAGGATAGCGAATAGGTGAGCATTTTACTTTCAGTGACGCGGGCTTGTTTGAACCCATTATGTTGCCAGGCTATTCCATGGCGCTCACATCCCTTACATTGAAGCACGAGAATTCCCCACACCGTAATTAATCTAATTCCAAATGTTGCTGATTCGTTGTGCACATACGGATCCCCACCAGATGTTCAAATAGGCTTGACGGCTTGAGCAGGGGTGAACATTATTTGAATTTGATAGCTATCAATAGGGATACTCAATTCTTAGTTCACGGGTTCACGAGTTCGCGAGTTCACGCTAACAACATGCTGTTACCACTGATGACATCAACTCCACCTACGCATTTGGCCAAATTTGACCCGACACGACCAAACTGGTACTACGGCGGGTTGATTTGACGCTGCTGGTGTGCAAATTCTGTCTTCCTTGCTGTTCATGCGGGAGTGCTATAAGGCATGTCTCCTTTGATTGTTTTGTGGCAAGTCGTCCTTGGGGTAAGGTGCAGTATCATGACCTAATTTTATGGTGGATGAGGCAAGCGCAACAGGGTGGAGCTGTCAATCACACAGGGCCCAGTCGGACTCAATTATTACAAGACTTTTAGCGTGAACTCGTGAACTCGTGAACCCGTGAACTAAGAATTGAGTATCCCTAATAGTTGGCAGTAAGTCTGGTGGGTTTGCTCAATCTTTTGTAGGTACACTGGTTTTGCAAGAAGAAGTGGTATGATAATGTTAGATGCGTATGGTATTTACTCGTTCTTGAATGACCCTATAAGGCTCCTGAATGTTATCTAGAATCGTGATGTAAGAAATAGAGAGTATTTGTTTTCACTTTTTTGATTATGTTTTGGTGCTCCAACAATTCAGTTCAATTCAGTTAACAGACAAAACGTAAGCAAAAAAGTGCAAACAAATACACTCTAATCTTACCTACCATGTAATTTAATTTACATGTGTATGGGTTGTGGAGCTTGTGGTCGTCTGTAGTCAAAGACTACAAAATTCAGGATGTGCAGATGTTGCAAGTTTCAATGCGGCGCTTCTTTTGCGCACGCGTTTCGGTCTCCCTCGATCTGCTTTACTTTCTGTACACCACATCATGAGCTTTTTCAACCAGCCGCCACCCAACAACACGGGCAGTTCTACACCAGCTGCAGGTAACATCTTTGGGAACGCGTCGGGTGGTGGAGCAGGAGGGATCTTTGGACAACCATCTACGAGTCAGTGTTGGTGATACTCGGTTCAACGGGGCCCTACCTAAATCAAACTCTATAGCAAACACTGCTCCTTCCGGTGGTCTTTTTGGTGCGCCGAAGCCAGCTGGAAGTAGTTTGTTCGGCGGGACAAGCACAACGCCTGCCACCGCAGGTGCAACATCTGGAGGAAGCGCGTTTGGTGGAGCTCCTGGTGGACTATTTGGTGGAGGAGGGACATCAAACACATCAAACAATACCACCACGAATCCCCCGAGCTCACTATTTGGAGGCGCAGCGCCATCCACCACGGGCGCCTCTACAGGAGGATTTGGAGGAGGCTTGTTTGGTGCCCCCAAGACTGGCGATCAAACTTCCGCAAGCGTAGCTAAGCCTGCAGGGACACCCAATTGTATGCCGATGCTTTGCTTATCTAGGGACATTACTGAATAGTGCGCATGTAGTCTTCAGCAATCCCTCGACTGCATCGGCTCCAACACTTGGTTCGATTTCCCTTTGTTTGTTCCCTATCCTGCCATTGACAACATTTTGCAGGCTCTACGCCAGCTCTTGGTGGAAGTCTATTCGGAGCAAAACCTACCAGCACTACAACAGCTACATCTACGGCCCCGGCGGCTCCTACAAGTGGAGGTCTGTTTGGCGGAGGGAATCTTTTCGGGAAACCCGACGACAAAGACAAAGGCGCTTCTTCCGCTCAAGCAACCACCGCCCCTGCGCCCAGTAGCTTCTTTAATCTCGGAGGTAACAAAGATGCTGGAGCTTCCAAGGATGCCGCCGCACCTGCCGGTATGCTCCGCCTCCCATTGGCCCTTGTTAGCTGAGCTTACATTGTATAGCTCCAGCAGGTGGTTTCTTCGGAGCCACCAAAGCGCCAGAGAAGGCGTCCACTCCTGGTTTATTGCTTTCTAACCACAACTGCCACAACTTCAACTGACCTTTGACTCTGCCACAGCTGCTCCAGCTTCTTTCAATCTATTCGGAGCACCAAAAGATGCCTCTGCGGCAAAAGACACACCTGCAGGTCCAGATTTTTATCTCATGCTTACGAAATCAGCGCTCACCCCCGCTATGCAGCAGCGCCTCCGTCCACAGGCCTGTTCGGGGCTCCCAAGAACGACACTGAAAAGAAAGATGTCCCTGCAGGTGGGGGACATGATGCAGCTCGGGCGAGAGAACATAGTAATAATCTTGCCTTATAGTGCCCTCTTTTGGTTTATTCGGCGCACCCAAAGATGCATCTGCGGAAAAGAAGGATACAGCACCAGGTATGTTTACACATTCAATGCATTAAACTGCTCTTGCAAACATCTACGCAGCCTCGTTGGGGCTTGGTCAACCGTCCACCTCTACCGACAAAAAAGATACTCTCGGTAAGTCTCGCAATGCCTGTACATTTATTGTATAGTTGATAACTGCTCCAGGTGCGGGAACGCTGTCGAGCACGGCCTCGGCAAATATATGTGTCCCGCCACCCTCTATGCTGAGAGGCAAGACGATCGAGGAAATTGTCAATCGATGGTCAACAGATCTTGAGACTCATGTTAAAGAATTCAACAAGTTTGCAGGCGAGGTTGCTGTCTGGGATCGTGCACTGATCGAGAATGGGAACAATGTGTGTTCCATGTCTAAACACGTACGATGCAAAATGCTGACTTTTTGTCAGCTGGCAGCGCTATACAGTCATGTTCTCGCTGCTGAGCGGGAACAGAACGAAATCGACCAGTCTTTAGATCACATTGAACAACAGCAAAAAGATCTCTCGAGCACCCTGGACACCTATGAAAAGGCCACAGAGGAGATCTTAGGTGGTCAAGGCGGCAGTCTCAGAGCACTGGATACTGGTCCTGCGGATAACGAAAGAGACAAGAAGTAAGCAATTTCCTTCTGTATTTCTGACCGTAAACTGACTATCAAAAAAGCTACATGCTTGCTACGGAGTTGCACACGCATCTTGACGATCTATCCGGGTCCCTCACGCAAATGATCGACTCAGTCAACGCGCTTTCCCTTCCCTCCCAGGGTGACGGGAAGTCTCAGCAGGGCGAAGATCCAATGGCGCAGATTGCACAAATTCTCAGTAGCCATCTAGAGAGTTTACAGTGGATCGACGGGGCTGTTCGCGAGGTTGAGAGCAAGGTCTCCGAGGTTGAGAAGGGGGTGAGGGACGCAGGAGGTGCTGGTGCTCTTAATGGAGGGACCAAGTCAAGAGGATTTGGTTTGAATCGTTGATCTTGTTCTTGAGTTCTTTTCTATCCATCATACGTGTATTGCATCCATGTTGAAACGTCTAAGCCTCCAGAGTATGGCCTATTCTGACCTGTTTCTGGCAGTGTGATTATTCTGCTCACGTGATCCTACAACTAGTCCAACTTGAACTAGTAGATTAGCGCCCTTCATCGATAACTTACATCCATCCTGGGACCTGAATATGCATCGCGCCAGTAACGATATGGAAGCCTTCGGAAAGGTCCTTGCCTCTTCGAAGAAAATAATAGCGGTGGCTGGTGCAGGACTATCAGCTGCTTCTGGTGCGTACTTACTACATCCCAGTGTTTTGTCAATCTTGATAAGGTGATTAGGCATCCCTACATTCAGAGGCGCAGGTGGAATGTGGCGACGATACGATGCCATGAGCCTCGCCACCCCCAAAGCGTTTCATCGCAATCCTAGCCGAGTGTGGCAGTTTTACCACTATCGAAGAGAAGTGTACGCGAGTTAATTCGTTCCTCATTTGAGCATCCAACGTACCTTCTTTCCAGTGCTCGCAGGAGTCAGCCCAATGCCGCACATTTGGCTTTGGCAACGCTCTCTATAGCAGATTTGCGCGCTAAAATTGCGCCAGGCTCGACTTTTACTTTGATTACCCAAAATGTGGATGGTCTGAGTCGACGAGCTCTGGCCATCGCCACCTCGACGCAAGATTCCGTTGTCAATGACCCCTCCATCATAGAGATGCATGGTCGGCTGTTTGATCTATTATGCACTTCTGAGTCATGCAGGCACATGGAACCAAATTTTGACTCCCCGGTCTGCCTGGCGTTGTCAGGAACAGAACAGTTATTTGCAGCGGATGACCAACAGCTAGAGCCTGATATTTCGATTGGTGATTTGCCACGCTGTTCAAAATGTAATGCACTGGCAAGGCCTGGCGTAGTTTGGTTTGGTGAGAACCTGTATGAGCCGGAAAGGATCCAGGAGATTGTCGATGAAGCTGATTTATGTCTTGTTGTTGGGACTTCGTCAACGGTCAGCATATTCCGCATACATTCAACTTAGACATCTCATTCTCTTGGCAGGTGTTTCCCGCCGCCGGCTATGCTGAAGATGTTAGGGACAATGGCGGCAAGGTTGCTGTATTTAACTTGGAACCGACAGATGGTGATGATTTAGCAGATTTTGTGTTTCTTGGACCATGCGAGGAGTTGCTTCCGAAAGCCTTAGGCTTGGCCAAGTAACAAAATTACCGGAATATTGATGTATGAATTTGTTGAATCTTGATTACTTTTCTGAGTGGAGTCCAGGCCCAAGAATTTGCAGGCAAGAGCCAACCAGATGAGATCTTCTCAGGAGAGAAAAATACAATGGAGTCGATCTGATAATTTCTTGTACAATCTACAAAATTCTACAGAGGCTCAACAGCCATAGGTGCTGGCCCACTGGCAGAGGTCAAGGTCGCCGGCTTTCCGAGCACCTCTGCACCCTCCCAGAATTTGGGAAGCTTGTTACCGGGAACGAATTTGCGCTCGACACCACCTTCTGTGATTACGCACATGCGAATAACACCTCCAGAAGATCCATCACGAGACATAGCCAGCGACAAAGCTGATAAGCAAAGCGATCAGCTCGGCACAAGCACGGGACAATCATCTGCGCGTACTGTTTTGCACAAATTCGACGGTTTGTGCTTCGTTCCAACCATCCTTGTACGTTGCATCACAGTAGCCGTAGACGTATGTTGATCCAGAGCCTAAGATGATCTGTGAACAGTAGTTCGACAACGCGTTTTAGGCATACATACCGCCAATGGCCCAGGGTTGACGGAACAGTCCTCCACCAAGAGGGATATTGTAGACGCTAGGGCCAACCTCCTTGTCCCATCCCGCAACAATGATACCTGCACTCAAACCGTCTTTGTTCTCATAACACAATTTCTGGAAGAGAGCCGCGGCTGTATGGACTGGTGGCGGAGCGCCCGTTTGTTGCCTGCGATTAGATACAATGCTTCAGCGATTGTTAATTAGCACAAAAGTTAGGAGTACTTACGCATACATCTGCAGGTAAAAGTGGACGATATCTGCCACGGCCTGCGTATCCGCCGCCGACCCAGAGCGACAACAATACACTCGATCATGGACATGAGTCAATTTGTCCGTCACACGATTGGCCTGCTCGGGCATTCACGATCAGATCTGGGTGGGATTAGTAGAGTAGGCGTACAATGTAGCTTCCAGTAGTTGTGCGACTGTCTGCGCCGATTACGACGCCCTTGTCGAATTGAACGGCCATGATTGAGGTCTGGAACGGAGACCCCATCAAGCTCTCTCTCTTTCGCCTTGCATAAGGACAATTTGCGTACACCAAGGTTAACCTCGCCCGTCTTGAGTTTCTGAAAGTCGATGTGCTCCATGGTGGATCGGAAAATAAAGGGGGTGAAGGTAAAGGGGAGAGATTACGCGTTCGACGCGCGTCTGATTCCTTTAACTCTCTCTCCAATGGCTCCTCATAAACTGGCAGCACATTATAGTGACCTTCAAAAAGCTTTCAATGCACGCCCTTGCGATCTCAAACGCTGCGGATCTTTGCTTGGCCAGCTGAAGGTCCACTGCTTAAGCCTGCGCGGGAGACTCGCTGCTGACCATTTCTCAACAGATTGGCCTGATAGAAGTTGGTCTGTTACTGCCATCTGGTGAACATAAACTCGAGGATCTCGTAGTTGCGCGTAGGCACGTCCAGGTTCTCCGAATGTGCATGTTTTGAAATCTTGTACACAGGAGACATACTTGAAATTGGCGCATTCTGGAGTATACGGGCGAAAGACGTCCCCTCCTTCGATCGATATTTCTCACAACTACAAACATTCTACACAGACTACAGGTATGATATACTATCCTCGTTTATAAAATAGCTAATCAATTCTCCGACAGCTCCGTCCTCCCACCCTCGAAACGTGAATTCCCCATCCGCGGTCTGAACCTCATTCGTCTCCTCACGCAGAATCGCATCGCCGACTTCCACACGACCCTCGAATCGCTGCCTCTCCCCGCAGATGAGATCAACGAAAACCCGTACATTAGGCATCCTGTCAACCTGGAGCGATGGCTCATGGAGGGCAGCTATTCCAAGGTCTGGAATGCCCGTGCAGAGGCACCTGCAGAGGAATACAAGTTCTTCGTGGACAGTTTGATGGGCACTATCAGGCAAGTTCTAATCTGGCGATGTTTTGTATATGTATTGATTGTTGGTAGGAATGAGATTGCGAGTTGTGAGGAGACAGCCTATGAGAGTTTGCCGCTGAAAGATGCGGCTACACTGCTCTTCTTTACCTCTAAGTCTGATTTACTCACATTCGCCCAAAAAGTTGGTTTTATTTTTCCTTTGCTCTCATGATGGCTGCTCATATTTTATATCATAGCGTGGCTGGGAAGTGAACTTGACAGCAGGGACGATCTCATTTGCTCGGAAAAGCGAAGAGTCGATGGATATACCGAAGCAGAAACTCATTGCTGCCAATCTAGCTTATGCCCGAGAGCTGGAACAAATTGTTTAGGTCGTTTCCTTGTAGTCAGGACTAATGCCAATATCAAACATGAGCAGAGCGTGATTTCGCAAGCAGACCAATGTATTAGAAGTACAATACGTGACGATCAGATCACTACTCGAATGTCTCCAGTGCTGCCTTAGCCTTCGCCTCTGCCTCGTCAAATAGGTCTTTGGGCACAGGCAAATGAAGTCCTTTAGTTTCGTCACCAATCCACGACATCTCGAGCTCAAAATCCTTTTCTTTAGCATCGTCGTGAACAAGGTAAATGCTAGGTGACGGATAGTTAACACAGATCAGGACAAACAGAGGAACCTTCAGCTTACATTCGAGCAGCCTCAAAGACGGCCTCTCTCGTGGAAAGTTCCGAAAGCTTCAACTTCTCCAGCTCTGTCTTGGCGAGTTGGCGTCCTTTACCAACAGCAGCACCATTGTAACCCTGTAAAACGTTAGCGCTGGCTGGGCGTATGAGCATTTGTGTCATACGTAGAAAACGCCACTAGGCTCGACAATATACAGCGATGGACCGTTCTTGTCAACAGAACCGAGGATTGTGCTGATCCCAAAGGGACGCACGGAGGAGTAGAGTGTATATGCTTGGACGTAGAGGCCTAGCCTATCTGCGAGAGCCTAGAAAAATCCGCGAGTGTTCTATTTGAAAGGATCGACGAGCGTACCTTTAATGTCGGAGGAGAGTGGTAAAAATCTCGGTGGTTGGACGCTTCCTCACGCGCACGGTTAGAAATGTGCCGGCCATCGGCTAGCAAGCCAGCCGTAGCCTAAAGGGTTCCATCATTTAGCCCGAGATACTCATAGGAGTAGCGAGCTGCTTACAAGGCCTATGTGCCTGTCCACAGTTTGGATTCGGCGATTCGCTCCTGGTACAAGAAGCTTGGAGTGTATGAGCTTCTCCACAGCTAGCACGACACCGTCTTTGCATTTGATGCCGATTGCAGTTCTATAGATCAGAAGGATAAGCATATAAATTCCACAGAAACTAATATCCAACGCACCCAGAGTTCTCTACTGCTTTATTCGCGTATTCAACCTGTAATCAATGTTAGATTACGTCGCCAGGTGATCTAAGTTGAGATTGCGCACCTGGAATATACGACCATCTGGCGAATATGTAGATGCAGAGAGATCGTATCCTGTACCGATGGAAGTCATGGACGAAACCTTGAGAAAGAGACAAGAGATAGAGAGACTGTACGCGCAAGACGACGCGTACCGCGGGAAGATTTAGCTGAATCGGGATCCATGTCAGGCTTGGGCGCTTAAGCTGCACTGAACAACAACTTCTTCGCTTGCCATGTCCTGCGACGACGATTGGAGCGCGGTACTCAGCGACCACCCAATATTCTCCCTCCCGAAGGCCATCAGCAATCTCACCCACGCAGAGTCCTCTCTCGAACTTTCAACCAACACCCTCCCGAGCTTTACTCGCACCGATCAATCTGAGAATGGTCCAACGCCTTCGGGAAGACGCCAGGTCATGTTGCTCAAGAATGAAGATTTAATTGTTGCGGCTGGAAAGGAGCTGAGGATGTCTTGCCTGGGTGATTCTAGATTGGGTAATAATGCAAAGAAAACATTCAAGGTTCGGCGCGTCCCATAGTTGACGCATTACCTGCATTCTAAGTCGCGGAGTATAGGTCTTGCATACGCCGAATGTGCAGTTCGAAATCAGCCAATTGGTTCTCAATCCGAATGGAAAATTACTTGCAGTTGTTGGTGCTTACCAGGTTGCTGTGGTGGTTCTCCCTCGCTCAGGGTACTCTCGGCTGGTACCTACCGCGATCGATTGCAAGTAAGTATGCTGTTAAAAGAGTCTATGATATTTACCTATATGCATTACAGGTCCATTCAAGTCGGCCAATTTTATCATGCTTCGGATGCATCCGCCGCTATAGCGAAGGTCGAGTGGCATCCGTGGGGCGAAGCCGGTTCCACTTTAATGGTCATGACGGTGGATGGCAAGTTACGGTGAGTCTCTGTAGGTTCACCAACCTCTACAACACTAACACGCGATAGTGAATATGATATATCAGTAGATACCGAGGAACCACAGCAAGTATTATCCTTCGTGCCTGAAAAGAAAAGCAGTTCTTACGTGGCGGAAGACCCTTCTGAACGTGAAGTAGCCTCCTTCACACTAGGAAGGGGCAAAGCAGACTGGGGGCCGCTAACAGTCTACACGGTCATGAAATCTGGCGACATATATTCAATGTGTCCCTACATGCCACGAAACGCGTGAGCCAGCAGCCAATCAGTAAACTCACAAAATATTAACCATCATATAGTTCTGTTCCTTCCTCATACGTTCACGCGCTTGATACATTCACAACGGCCAAAAAAGATTTTCTATCTCGAGATAAAGTTCTTGCACCTAAAGCACAATCGACACTATACAATAACCAATCGCTCTATATCAAGTCCCTGACAAACCAACTTCCGCGAGATCTTGTTCTGGGTACAACGTCACGATCAGTTCTCATGCACCCACCTACGACTGTCTCCCACCGGATTTCTCGTCAAGGCCCTTTCTTGTTACAGCCTTCTCCTCGAATATTGGAGGGAGGAGAGGGTGGAGACGCCACCGATATCGTCTATTTAGCTTTTGGTACAGATGAAGACGATGAAGGTGAAGGTGAAACAGAACGACTAGGCGTGGTCCTGGTCGCGTATCAAGACGGAAGAGTGGATGTATGCTTGGATGTGGAGAAAGTTGAAGCACGCTGGGACTCAAAGACTGTGAGTAGCAGCCCAGTGATCCAAATCCAAATCCTGACAATCAACTGCAGGAATATAGCCGCGATTTACCCATGCTCGCAGTATATGAGACGATAGACCTCGGGCTGGTCTCGTCCCTCAGTCTTATGTCAAATTCAATGTCCGGTTCTTCTGCTGTAGATCTCCTCGCAGGCAATCACCCCGTATTTCTCATGGACCCTATCCATGACGATACTGTATACGTATACCATGCATTCGGTGTTCATGCATTGTACCTCGGGCCAGTGTTGCAGAGTCTGGCTGCGGCACTCAGGATTGAGGATAGTCAAGATGGCGCAGAGTTATCCAATGCGTTAGAAAAATGCGGGGGAACAAATGTTCAGCCCATCCTGTCCACATTTTCAGTGGAGCGAAGGTGTGTCAATTGTTGAACGGATAACTGATTGCTAAATATATTCAATAGATGTTCAAATCCTATCATTTCCGTGGCGGTGCCAAATGATGTCTATCTGACTTATAGCATCTTCATCTTAACATCTGCATGGCGGATATGCACTTTCCCGTTGAATCTACGATCTGACCCGCCACGCCCTTCGCCCGAAGACTCTGCTTCACTGGAATCCACAAATGATCAATTTCTAAAACTCCTGCCTGGCCCACCGACACACATTTCTCTTCTTAGCATAGAACCATTCCACCCTTCGTCCGTTCTTAGCAGATCCTCCGGCCTTCCATCAAATCCTCGCCTCGCCATCGGCTCTCCCAGCGCCAAACAGGAATTCATGCTCACTCCCGACTCCTTACGCTATTTTGCGACAACTGTCCAGGAACTCAGCAACCAGATTCATGATGTCATCCTGGCTCATCGTGCCGCCGAGGCGAGGGCAGTTTTGCAGAAAGAGGAGTTTGTGCAGATGCAAAAAAAAAGTCATGAGATGGTGACTCTCATGGCGGATATCAAAGGAAGGCGGTACACCCAGGTTCTTGCACGGGTGGAACGCGTCAAGGAGGCACAAAAGACCCTCATGGCGCGGTCTGATCGCGTGCTGCAAGCTTTGGTCAATAAAGCTAGCCCAGAGCTTAGTGAACATGAAACACGGTGGTTTGAAGAGCTTAGAAGGATGAAAGATGAGGTAGTTGGTGCGGGGAGATATGACGAGGGATCTCTTGCGGCCCGTTCGAAGCTGGTGAGTTTATGGTCAGAATGGGTGTTCCGACAAGCTTACGTTTCGGCACAGGTTCATCGAGAGTATGACCGACTTCTTCCAAGCCTCAAGGATCTTTATAAGCAAGAGACGGAACGAAGGGAACGGCAAACAGACAACAACGAAGGGCTTGGTTTTACTCAAGCGTTCGAGCTAGGTCAGCGGTCTAACAATGAGTGAGTCTGTTATGACTATGCGCATATATTTGCCACGCTCATACTTATAATTTAAGGCGGGAACGAATCGCTGCGCTTGAGAGGGACGTCTTGAAGCTTGCAGCGAAACTGGAGATATCTGTTGGCCGACCACCTTCCCGGGCAGGGTCTCCGGCAAGTGAGGATTGATGTAAAATCAATATTTGTATTCTTGGGCATGGTAGTGTAATTGAGTAAAACCTTCCCCCTCATCATCATATAATAATACTAGTATATCTGCGAGCCGAAACCACCCGCCAAACTTTCAATCAGCTGCGCCAGCCTGCGACTACATTCAATATACATATGGTGATTGTGGCGAATGCAGAATTAGATCTAAAATGCGTGTACGGTCATTAATCGAGCTGCCAACCGTCAGACTCGTCGCTCTGATCCTCCCAGCCAGCACCCTCCCACATCCGGACCCTCCACAACGCTATAGCCACAGCAGCCATGTCGGCTCGTTTTATAGTCTTCTCGTCTGCACAGAGAAGGAACGCGTGGCTGGCCTTCTGATCTCCTCTGGCCCATCGGTCCTCTTTGGTATCTTTGATTGTTTGATCAGGCCGTCCATGCTCTCTAAAGCGAGCACGACGTTCGATTGACAGCAAGGAATTTAGACTGGCATGAAGCGCCGCGCGTTGCGGCTGAGACGGGAACAGAGATACACCATTATACAAAGGTACTTTTGAAGATGGCAAGCGGTCAGGGAGGATCGCCCTGTGTGCTGCAGGTTCCTCGGCTGGATGCAGGACCGACAGTGGAGGTGCAGGTCGCTTCTTAGACAAAATTTCGTTTGCTGAGCTAATCTTTGCAGGGGCATCCGCGGTCGTGGACGGCTGTGAGCGCATTCTGTTGAGAGGATTGCGGTTTAGAGGTGGAACGACGACAACTGCGAGAGCGTTTTCTTGCGGAATAACGCCAGTCGATCGAATGGCATGCCACTCAGACCTAGTGAGCTTGCGTACCAAAGTGGTACTACCAGCATCCCTAGGGTGTATTTGGAGAGAGTTTGCTAGTAATTCAAGCTCCTGTAGTGCTCGGACCCGCAGGATGTGACCAATTTGTTCTTTTAATCGAGAATGCAAAGATAGGTTTGGAGCAAAGCGTCTGTAATTTCCTATGGCCGCTATTAGTATCAAACACAACAGGAGAAAGACTTGAAAAACCTCGCTCAGCTAACTGGTCTATGGCGGTGTGGCAACAAATGATATGTAGGCCAGTGTACGATCGTCGGCTCTTGAACTTTGGGTGCTCTACACCGTCTGGTAGCAAGGATTGTGCTTCACGAGCCGTTCGAGGGGTGGGCATTCGCATGGGAGCTAGTCTGACCAGGAAGTCTGTGTACTCGTCAGATATTCAGCATTGGAACCCATCTGAGAAGACATACCACTCGGCAGAGTCCTATTGGATACAATGCAAGTCCTACAAGGGCTGGAGAGCATCCGCACTGCGTAAGTTCGAGTCAACAATGTCGCTTCATGTAAGGTGGTAGACTTACGGTACGGACTCGCCCACCACCGTCGCTCCTGTGCGGTCATGACTCTCGGACGGTCAACATCAGATGTAGTGGGGTAGGGCACGCGCCGTCGCACTGCTACCACCGGGGCAGAAGATTTATGACTAGCATATGCATTTGAGTCGACAATTGGGTTGACATTATCTACCAAGATCGACTGGGTGCGACCTGCAGCGGAGAAAGATGGATTGGGTAAAGCAGGCTCTACACATGAGAGTTTCTTTTTGCGAGGGAATGGTTTAGGGGAGGGCCATACTCTCTTCGCCGACGATGAAGATGTCTCAATCTGTCTTTGTAGACGCGTCAAGATGCGGGGCATGGATCGCGTTGTGACCTGCTGAAAGTCGAGTGTCAAATAGCGCGCACAAACTTGAAGTTACACAGGGGCTTTGAGCTTGATCGAAACTTCGGCAAATTCCGTTTTTCTGCCCACCATCGGGACGGCGTCGGGATTCGCCTGCTTCAGGTTGGTAGCAATCGATAATAACTCGTTGACTTGCGGCGTACTAGCGGTGGCTGGCAGCATATCTTACTGTGGCTATCAGTGACCTATGATTGCTGAAATCCCGATATCGGTAAAATCACTATCCTCATTCGTTCGGATGCGAAGATCATGTGCTCCGCTGGCGGTCCTGCGAACCCGCATGAAGCACAGTTACTGTCCCTGATTTGCTGTAAATCGAACTTGGCTCTCATCTCCCACCATGCCTATCCTCGACAAGTTGCTGCCACGCTCTGAGAAAGCGAACAACGGGATTTCAGTTAGCCAGCCAATTACTCTTGCTGTGATTGGTTGTGGCCAAAGAGGCAAGGTCAATTCGCTCGTTGATAACTGGCCTGCGTTATCTAGAAGTTAAAAGTTCCCTAGAGCTATGCTGTTTATGCAGTCAATGAGCCGGAAAAATGCAAGATCGTCGCAATCGCTGAGCCACGTCCCAAGACCCGACAGAATTTCGCTACCGCCCACCGGGTGGATGGCACATTGGTCTTTAGCGATTGGAAGCAATTGCATTCAGCATCTGCTGAAACTATCAAGACTGTGGGCAAGCGCCTGGCAGATGCCGTGCTTGTAGCTGTTCAAGACCATATGCACATGGAGGTGGTGCTCGCCTTCGCAGCCCAAGGTTACCACATTCTCTGCGAGAAACCAATGGCCACTAGCTTGAGCGACTGTGTCAAGATAGAGGAAGCTGTGCTACAGGCAAATATCATATTTGGCATGGGTCATGGTAAGATATCCAAATTATCAATAACTGCCATTGCTCAGACAATCTTAACAGTGCTTCGCTACTCTCCTTACAACCAGGCTGTCAGTGAGATCATTCAGTCCGGCAGCTTGGGTGAGCTAGTGAACGCTGTCCAAGTTGAGCCGGTTGGTTATTATCATTTTGTATGTGAATACGCCTATTTTCGCCTATGCTCTACTAAAACCTAGAATATCAGGCACATAGCTTTGTTCGAGGTGAGCCTGGCTGCCGGTTTATTCGAGACACATAGCCAATGCCTTTCGCTATCTAGGAAACTGGCGCAAGGAATCAGAAAGTTCCTTCGCTCTCATGACTAAATGCTGCCAGTAAGCTTCGAATTTTTTCACCGCCTCAAAGCGACCTAATCATCTTGACTGCTCAGTGACATCGATATTTTGTGCCATTGGCTCTCCCCCGGAGAGCCTAGTCGGGTCTCATCCTTCGGGAGCCTTCAGCACTTCAAAAGGTCTGCCAAGCCTGCCGCCGCCGGAAATGCGACTCGATGCTTGGAATGCCCCATGGAGAAGGACTGTGCTTACAGTGCAAAGAAAAGTGCGGCTTCTGCGAGGTCTTCTCTACTTGTACTGATACTCGGTGGTGATTGCCAGTTTACCTTGATCCTGTAACCCGCGGCAACACCGGCTGGCCAGCCTCGACCATCGTTGACGGTGTACCTGACATTGAGAATGTCACAGACGCGCTGCAGAATGGACCGTACGGTGAATGCGTCTATGAAAGCGCGAACGATGTTTGTGACAATCAGGTAATATTCCACGTCCCCTTATCAAACTCTCGTTGACCGGATTCTTAGGTTGTTAACCTTGAATTTTCCAACGGCTCTACCGTTAGTTTCACAATGGTGGCTTTCACTGATGCTATCTGCGATCGTCAGATTCGTCTTCATTTTGCCAATGGGGAGATCATCGGAAACATGACCACTTTCACGGTAACAGACTTTCGCACGCGGCGTACAACCACCCATCGTCCTAAGATTGAGGGTGGTGGACATGGTGGGGGGGATTTGGGTTTAATCAAGGCCTTCATCGAAGCTGTCCGTACTGGCGATCAGACAGTGCTCGGTACAGACGTCAGAGAAGTCTTGAAAAGCCACTTAACAGTATTCGCTGCAGAGAAGAGTCGCAGGGAGGGCATCGTTGTGGATTGTGTAGCGTTTGAGAAACAGGCGAGAGAACAATATGGTACCGTGACCAATACCGTTTGAATATATTTTTCACGGCTGTGCGAACTCAGATATGGACTTTTCAAGAAAGTTGACCTTTCCTCTGCCGACGCAATGGCACAAAATAAGTAGTAAATAGGATTGACAAATCAAAGGTAAATGGGTGTCGCGTATAGATGAAGCAAAGTATAAATCAATCAATCCTGGAGGTCAAGTTCCCGCCTAATAATCTCCCTAACATGTCTTAAGCCACCAGCTTCTTGTTTTACCCTTCTGGGGCTCCTTGTGTGCACTTCGTCTGCGCTTTCATTCTTGCCCTTGATAGGTGGCCCCGGGCTTGGCGGTGCTTTGAGCTTGCTGGGGATGGCATCAGTGCCTTTGGTAGGGGATGCCGCTGATGGAGCTGGCATCTCCAAATACTCCTCTCCGGCAATGTTCATTTCTCTCAGAAAGAAGGGACAGAGGCCAGTCAGTAGTTTGAGCGATTCGTGGGCTTCGGCGGAAGATATAGGGACTGGTGAAGATTTGATGATGGCAAGAGCAATCTCTGAAGTGGGCATGGCTCGACGTTTGCGAGTGGTAGGCGCCGTACTCGAGCCTGTAGGAGCTGAGAAGAGCCTGTGATGCTTTGGTCAGGAGCTTGTTTCGATCGAAATATAGCGCCATAAGCTTACATCCACACACTCTCTGCGACACCGTCCAGGCGTCCAAGAAGGCAACGCCTCCTCATCTCATCCTGACCCATCTTCATCATTTGGTCCTTGGTCATCTTACTGCCTGCTACAAGATTCTTCTGAGGCTTGCTCGGGGTTGAAGTGAGCGATTTCTGTCGTATACGGTCATATAAGGCCTGCCGACGAGAGGAGGTGGGAGTCTGAGGCTCAGTCAGGGCGCCCGCCCCTCTTTGAGTTACAGGAGTAGAAGGCTCGGAGCTTGTGAGCGAAGTAGATGGTGTCTGGGGAGTGAGAAGGCTCAACGCAGGGTCTAAAAGATGGCGACGAGATGGTGTCTTTGGAAATATCAGGGAATTTGTGTCAGAAGAAGTCTCTTTGCCTTTGGAAGGAGTGAGCGGGAAAGGAATAGCAAATTCGCGCGCTGCTAGACTACGCTTGAGCGGTGATTTTGTAGGCGATCTGGAAGAAGAGGGTGTAGGTGAAGAAGGGGTCTGGATCGAAAGAATTGAAAGGCCCTTTGGTGACGCCGAAGCCAACGTGCGGGTCAGGGATGAAATCTTAACTTCGGCGACAAGTTCCGGCAGATTCGCTCGAGGTATAGAAGGCGTCGATTCTGCGCCGCCGTGAAGCTAGAATAAGTTGTTAATTTAGAAATATAACAGAAGTAGAACAACTTACCTCGACCCATCGTTCCAGTTTGCGGCGAAACTCGACTCGGCGAGCATCAGCCTCTGATGTCCAACGGGCAACAGCCGCCATCCCACCACCCATGCCTTTGTCGATATCCATCTCAACTTCAACACCAATTCCATATGCGGGAATGCGTTTCCCCGCCGACTTTGAGAAATGAGTGCACGGACCAAGCACGAGGCCCATGGCGCCGCGGGTCCATTCTTTGGGTTGTGCTGCTGGGGAGGCATTCAAGAAAGGATTCTCGTCACCATCGACTGCAGATTCTTTCGGAGTAACTGGCAATGAATCTGCGTCCCATTCCCAGATCCAGCAAAGTTGACGGAGATCATCGAGATCGAATTTCGTCGTTAGTCCAGCATAAGTGGTCAGTGAATAGTGGTTGAGTACATTGCGAACAATGCCAGTGTCGGTAGATGGCGACACTGCACAGGTCGCGAGGGCATGGGATAGGGCGTGTTGCAGTGCGGTTTGGATGGTTTGCAAACGCGTTAAATGAGTTGGCAAAGATATTGCCTCTTTCGATCTGCCGCCTTTGCGTACAGTCTTTGGGGGTGTGGGTGGTCTGATAGCCCTCACGTTAGCAACAACACGTCGAGATTATAAAATGAACCTACGCAAGTCGAAGTTTCTTGGGGGTGAAAGTAGTTTCGTCGTCAAATTCGGGAGGGCAACGCTTCTTCTTGGGTGATACTCCAAGTGTGGAATAGAAATCAGACATTATCACAACAGAGGCCTGCCTACTAGATAACGCGTCGAGATATGATAAACAGGGTGTCGCGGGGAAGAAATGGGAATAAGTGGAATTATTATTATTATGCGCGGATAACCAGTTAGCGATTCCCACGGGGTTGGCAGAACGATCACCTGAAAATTCAGAATGGCAGGCACGCTCTTTTCGTCACACTCGCAGTTAACGGACTTATTCACGCACGTTCGTGGACCAGATATTCGAATTTTAGCCTTGAATTCTTCTCTTCCTGAACGCAATGTCCACTCAACCACTGCTGCAACGAACCGCCTCCAAGCGTATCGCGCTTCCCGTCAAAGTCGAACCAAAAGTATCCTTTGCTAACGAACGTACATTCCTCTCATGGTTGCATTTTACGGTCGTGCTCGGAGGACTGGCGGTGGGCCTCCTCAACTTCGGAGACAAGGTGATTAGAAGCTAGTAGTTCAGCGCGAATCTTCTGTCTTAACCCGGACTGCTTGCGCTAGGTCGGAAAAATTAGTGCAGCTATGTTCTCTGTCGTTGGTAAGTTGCCACATCTTAATCAGAGTGTCTCGTGTTAATAGCGTTCTACAGCCATGGCCGTCATGATGTACGCTCTGTATACATATCACTGGCGTGCAGCTTCTATCAGGAGAGGGGGACGTGGTCCATATGATGATCGCTTTGGTGAGTCTCCAGCACATATCAACCTTCATACCCCTAATTTCGATTTTTTTTCTCCCAAGGCCCGACCATTCTTTGCATAGCGTTGCTTGGTGAGTTGATATATCCTTTCTTCTGTGCACTTATTGATCGTTATGAAGTTGCGATTGTTGTGAATTTTGTCCTTAGGTTCACCGACGCGTGAATGGATACCCTCAAAACAGACTATTTATCGCAATAAACCCACGGTGGACTTCTTCATTAAAGTATTTTCATCTCGGTTGCACGCACGCACGCTTCCTTATTCTTCTACGAGACACGAAATATGCAGCTTCCGTTCCGCATCTCGTCCTGCAGATAGGTAGATATATCTAATGAAGTTACGCGCGCTTCTGTCTCTTCCGTCCCCCTCTCGTTGAAGCGGAAGCTGATGTATCAATGGATGAAACCGACATAGAGCGTCGACTCTGGGCAATTTTTCTCAGCGGGGTATCTTAAATCTTGGACAACCTAACATACCTGTTTTCTGCTCCGGGCACTTCGAGTGCTCAACACACTTTGTGCTCGCCCATTCTCCCCCTCCCCATCTCCACCGTCATCTATGTTCATCGGTGTTGGCGCGGCCGCCGTACCCGTTCCGGTGTTCGTTTCTCCGTCAGCATCAGCGTCACCATCTGCGTCTGGATCAGTCTCTGCAGGCTCGCTAACGCGCCTGCCTAACCGGCCCATAAGCACTCTGATATCTTGCTCCACCTTGTCAGCCACCTTCTTCGTCTCCACCAACGCACTGGCCGCATCCATGAGAGACTCGAGCAGAACACTGTTCTCGCGCGTGGGCATGACGAGCCGAGTGTGTGAAACGCCAAGCTCTGTAAGGATTTGGGTGACTTTGGGATGTATGTTGGCTTTAGGTATCGGAAGTTTAAATGAGCGCAAGTGCACCGGCTGATGTGTGATCTTAGTGGTTGAGATACTGGTTGGGGTGGGGTCAACGCGGACGATGCAATTCTGAGCGTCTATTAGTAGTTGTGAGCATTATGTCACTGCAGAGAAATCAATATAAGGCCCACCATATGCAGCAGATTTGGCAGATTGTGCGCGTTTCGGTATGGGCGGCGCGAGTGAGATGACGTTCGAAGGAGTGGAAGGAGTGTCAAGTGTGCCTCTTCTCTTTCGCTTCGACGCACTCTCGTGCATCATCGCTGAAGTAATCGGTCCTTCTTCATCGACAACAGCGATAATTTCGGGAAGGCCGCTTTCGATGCCTGCCAACGTACGAAGTAGCTCCTCACGTTCACGTTTAAAGCGCCGCTCGTTCTGCTCGAGCCGCTTGAGCTCTATGTACAGTGCCTCCTCTTCAGCTATTTGTTCGGGAGTACGGGACTCTAGACTGGCAACATATTTCTTTCGTGTAGTCTCACGTTCTGATTTGTAAATCTGATTAGATCTTGGAAATAGTTTTCTCGGCCTGCTAACCTTTGTCAAATTGGAAGCTTGAGATGAGTGCCGCTTTGCTAGATTCATCGCCCGCCCAGGGGCGGTTTCTGACCAGCTTTCGACATACGCTGTAGTACCTATCCTTCAAATCCTGAACCGGTGTCAGTGAAGATAATCAAATGACTTCATGAATGCCAACCTCTAATGCACGAGGCACACCACCTGTGTATTCATACCGGTCATGAATGACATACCACCGAGAGTCATACTCTTGCACGACGCTAAATAGGTAGTCTGTTTCTTCCTTTGACCATTCCTTGTCTGTAGCACGCCTTGTTCAGCGACAGAGGCATATCAAACCTGCGTGTGCCTACCTTCGAGAAACCGGGTATATTCATCTTGAGAGTAGGTGTACACGGTAGAATGTACATCATACTTGACAAAAGGATATTCTGAAAAGACGATCTGACATGAGACACAATCGATGTCATATAACAAAGCGAACATACCAGCAGCTGGATCGACAGACGCTTTCGCCCAATGCCCCAGCTCCAAGCCATCATTCCTCGCGCCATTCTTAAAATTGCGCCATTCCCTGATATCCTGATTCATCTCCTGCTTCTGATTTCCGCTGTTCAGACTTACCACTTGACTTTGCCTCCACCCCCAAGATTTGGCTTCTGTTTCAGCCGCGGCTTTGCCAGCTGTGCAGCGATAGACGGGGCCGATGTTCCTATGAGTGCGAACAACTCTCTGGATATTCCTTCAGGCTTTCGTGTGGACGCGCCAGCGGGTTTCTTGGTTTGGGATGGCCCAGCAGACGAAGAGGGCAATGAGAGAATGGAGCGAACATCAGCAGCAGAGGCCATTTTTGATAGTTCCGATCAGTGCTTGAGCCTGAGTCCTCGTAAGTAGTCTGAGCAAGAAACAAAGGCTCGCGGTTCAGACGTATTAAGGACGGTGGTGGGCTAAGGAGTGAGCCGGAGCCTGTGGAAGGTCGCGTGGCCTAGCCCCTAACTTTAAGGCATCATTCGATTGCTTGGGCGCTTGATATGCTCTCAACTGCGCAGCAACCTTCCCAGCAACCGACACGACACGACACCCATTGTAATGGCGAAGACCGACACGAAAGATTCTTTCATGAATATCATGTTTCAAGAAGAGCAGGACGGCGAGACCGTCAGCAAGGGGCACGACTCATTCTACAGCAAGTTTGTGAATCAATGCAAGTGACAACGAACTTCGTGCTGCACAGACTTTCTTACCTCTTTCTAGCCTCGGCCAACTACAGTGATCCAGCTATCCAAGGGTGAGCCTCATCTTTTATAGACCATTGTCTTTTGCTAAATATAACGTTTGTAGCGCTCATGCCCTCCGAAAGCTCTATCCCAATCATTCCCTCGTCATGACCTTGGACAGTAGCCTTGATATCACTAATCTACCTGGAGTCTCGGCCCTGCCTATATCACCCTTGGAGATGGTGACGAATGTTTTCTTCGTCCCTCTCGCCCAGCGTTTGGGACTTGGACCTGGAATCCTTGTAGATCAAATCAACTTTGGAGCGTTCAATATCGGATGGGAGGCAAGTATCGTATCCAAGATGTTCCCCTTCTTCGGCTAACCATTCAATTTCTCAGGGCCACGATTTCATCATGTACACCGCTCGCGTGAGCAGCTCAGTTCCCGACGCATAATTGACCGTTAACGCGCTTCGTCGTAGTGGGTCATTGGCTTCTCAATGTCCGTTCAGCACTGGATACTGCATGAAGGGCCGGAAGTCCACTCCCGTAATCTACTGGTCACAGCTGGAGCTTGGCGGGATGAATTGCACGATGAAATTTGGGTGTTCGACCAAGGACGCTGGCAGAAGAGCCACGGCCTCTGGGCCGAGGTTCAGAAGGCTGATTGGAAAGATGTAATCTTGAACGAAACTTTCAAGAAAAACCTTCACAAGGATGTTTATGGGTTCTTCGATTCGGAGGATATCTACAAGGTGGGAGTGAACTAATGCGCATTTGGCTTGTGTGGATATTGACCGCCGGTTGATGCAGGAGCTGGCCATCCCATGGAAGGTTCGTGCCAATCAACTATTAAATAATAGCGTTCCTCATGTGATATTCAGCGAGGCTTGATCATGCATGGACCTCCAGGTGAGCGTTGCGTAGATTCATATCGAAACATGCTTCTCACCTGCTTAAAGGGAACGGAAAGACCATCAGTATCAAAGCTATCATGAAAACCAGTGCCGAACGTAATTTCAAGCCCCTCTACGTGAAATCATTCCAAAGTGTGTCCTGTTTCCAAACTTGGACGATTCTATTCTGACATCTTTGAAGGCTGGAAGGGTGAGGAAGGCGCGATGGCGGACGTATTCAACAAGGCCAGGCAGCTCTCTCCTTGTGTCATCATCCTTGAGGATTTGGACAGGTAGGCTCATGTCTCAGCGGCTCAGTGATTTTATATTGATAAACAAAAGCTTAATAAACGACCGCAACCGCTCTTTCTTCCTCAACCAACTGGATGGCCTGGAAGGTAATGATGGGTTGCTCATCATCGGAACAACCAACCACTTTGAAAGGCTTGATCCTGGATTGTCAACTCGACCTAGTCGGTTTGACCGCAAATAGTAAGTTGGCCGTCGTTTTACTCCAAACTTTGGCACCTAACTATTTGATCTTTAAGCCTCTTTGACGATCCAGATCTAGAGGAGAGGACGCTCTACTGCAAATACTGGCAGAATAAACTGAAAGCCAACAAGAACGTGTCATACTCTGACAATTTAGTAAACGATATTGCCAAATCAACCGAGCAGTTCAGCTTTGCCTACCTGAAGGAAGTCTTGTAAGTTTACTCTCATATCAGCCCTTGAACATCATTTTTCAATCCTTGCTCGCGGATTTAGCGTATCGTCCCTCGTGCTGCTCGCCGGCATTGACGACGAAGAGAAACCCGAATTCGAGGAACTTGTCAAGGCACAGATCAAGACCCTGCGCAAGCAGCTTGACAAGATTCCTAAGGCGTCTAAAAACAACTCACCCATTTTGCCTGCATCCGTGATGCCTGCAAAAACACACATGTACGGCCTTCGCGCGCTGGTCAATGGTATGTCCGTTGCAGACGAGGAACCTTCAAAGAAGGCCTATACCTCTGGCGCTATTAACTGCGAGGATGAAGTCGCGCATACTGCTGATAGAGGCTCTGAGTTCCAGAGAATTCTTGATGCACTATCGAGGAATTTGGGCTCAGGCACTACCAGTACACGGACCTTCATTTGAACTGTGGGGAGTGAAGGAGACCTGCGCAAATATTAGCGAGAACTGAAGATGTTGATACTTCGTGTTAATGTAACCTTTGTACGATCGTGTGCCGATTCCTATCAACAAGTTATGTATTTACCATTTCAATTACACTCAGGGGCCTGTTGACCTGAAGAGATTGTTTGATTCAGAAGCTCCAGCCAAACAGCCACGCCGCATTTAGAAATAGGCTCCTAAATTCTCGCTCTGTTTCGTAACTCGTTAGGTTTCGTTTCGCTTGCTGGGAACTTGGCAGCCTTTTATCTTGTGCGGCGAACGGTGTCAGAGAGACTCTTGAACATTAAATGATCACATTTACACCCCTCTCTGGCGCTGCACGCTCTTCTCGTACCACTCCGCTCGCGTATATCTTGCAGGTGGATGATGTGCGAATTTTACTAGACTGTGGATCTCCCGACTGGAGTCCGGAGGACTCTTCGTCGTCTTCCATCAAATCAGAAGATATACAAGCGACCTCCTATCACTGGGAAGAATACTGCCAAAGATTGCGCGAGTATGTGCCGTTTATATGTTTATTTTGGCACGTCGACTGACTTGCGTGCAGGTATGCTCCAACGATCGACCTGGTTCTACTATCTCATGGGGATCTATCACACTGTGGACTCTATGCGTTTGCGAATGCTCGCTGGGGTCTAAAGGCGCCTACGTATACTACGCTGCCCGTACAAGCTATGGGCCGCATAGCCACGACTGAAGATGTTGAAGGGCTTCGTGATCAGGAGGACGTTGGGGACCCAGTAGAGCAGAAAGAAAATGGAGAAGACGGAGAAGCGATAGATGACGAAGGCCCCGAGAATGGGGAACACAAGATGGAGAAACCGAGTAGGAGCGGGAAGTGCGTCGCGTCTCTAACGGAAGTACATGATGCTTTTGACTCTGTGAATACCCTGCGATATTCCCAGCCCACACATCTACAAGGTTTGTCCCCAGCACCATTCTTTTGCTACTGCATACCTAAACACTGGTACAGGGAAGTGCCAGGGTCTGACTATCACTCCCTTCAACGCTGGCCACACTCTTGGCGGTACAATTTGGAAAATTCGATCTCCTTCGGCTGGCACCATTCTTTACGCAGTTGATATGAATCATATGAAAGAGCGGCATCTGGATGGCACCGTGCTTATGCACAAAGCCGCTGGTGGCGTATTTGAGCCATTGGCTAGGCCTGACCTGCTCATCACGGATGCCGACAGAGCTGCAGTAGTAACCAGCAAACGTAAAGATAGAGAGTCCTCGCTGATAGGCAAGTTCATAACTCTTGATTTGAAAGTGTGATTCTTATTCTCCAGATATGCAGATACCATCACAACAACTCTGGGCTCCCGCTCTTCAGTCCTCGTGCCTTGCGACTCTAGCACTCGACTTCTAGAACTTTTAGTTCTACTGGATCAACATTGGACTTATCAGCGCCTCAGGTTTCCTATCGTCCTGTTATCTCGAACTGGGGAGGAGATGTTGGCTTTTGTGCGCAGCATGATGGAATGGCTTGGCGGAACTGTCAGCAAAGAGGACGTCGGGGAAGAAGGAACGGGTGGTAGACAGCAGAATAAACGGAAGAGAGATGATGCGAACGATGAGGATGCCTTGGGAGCCTTCGCCTTGCGCTTCAAGTGAGTGCCTTGATGTTCACGCCACATTTCATAAGTACTAAATTATTTCCAGCCATCTAGAAATTGTTATGACGCCACAAGCGCTGTTGCAAAGATATTCATCCAAAGAACCCAAGTTAATACTTGCGGTCCCAGTCTCTTTGTCCCATGGCCCTTCGCGATCCATATTTACTGAATTCGCTGCCATACCTGATAATGTCCTCCTCCTCACAAGCCGAAGCGAAGAGGGGACTTTGGGCCGAAATCTCTTCAATCGATGGAATAATTCTCAGCGGGAGGAGAGCAAGTGGGATAAAGGGAAAATAGGCAGCAACGTTATGTTGGATGGGTCTTTGAAATTGACGGTGCTTCTTCTATTCTCCATGACTTATCTCACATGCTCACGCCGTACGTAGATGAAATCAAAGGTTCCATTACAAGGTGCAGAGTTAGAGGCCTTCCAAGAAAAAGAGCGCGCGGTAAAAGACAAGAAGGCTGCTCATCAAGCCGAGATGGCACGCAATCAACGAATGCTGGAAGCTGACGAGGACGACAGTGACTCAGACTCAGACTCAGATGATGAAGATGAAGTCGCCCGTGCCCTTGACGATGACACGATGGACATCGCCGACAATGGGATAGGGGCTGCAGACGCCGGCAGACGGCGAAAGGGGGATAGAGGTGGTGATGGTGCTGACTGGGTCATGGACGGAGACGAAGGGCTCACGAAGCAGCTGCTCTCGTATGACATCTACATTAAGGGCAACGTTTCAAAAGCCACAACTTTCTTCAAGAGCGCGGGTGGTCAGACACAGCGTTTCAGGATGTTTCCTTACGTTGAGAAGAAACGAAGGGTAGATGAGTACGGAGAGACAATCGACATTGGCATGTGGCTCAGGAAGGGCAAGGTGCTAGCCGAAGATGCCGAGAGCGAGGAAACGAAAGAGGCCCAGCAGCGACAAGAAGCTGACGACGAAGCCAAGGCATGCGACAATATCAACTCTTTATCGATTTGGGCGTATGCTGATTATTTTATCACAGAAAGCAATCCGTGAACCTCCCTCAAAATTTGTTTCATCAGAAATTGAAATTCAACTTGCCTGTCGACTCTTGTTTGTGGATATGGATGGGTTGAACGATGGACGCGCAGTCAAAACTATTGTACCTCAAGTAAATCCTCGTAAAATGGTCTGCACGGTCGTATCAAATATCGTTTATGCAACCACTTATGTCCTTGCAGATAATTGTACATGCACCCTCGGACGCCACTGACACCCTCATTGAAAGCTGCGGGAACATACGCGCCATGACCAAAGACATATTCGCTCCCGCAGTGGGGGAAAATGTTCGAATTGGACAACAGACGAACACGTTCTCGATATCATTAACAGACGAGTTGCTCAGCTCTATTAAAATGTCCAGAGTGAGAAGCACAGCGCCCATGTTTTTAACAAACCTGACGTGTTTGCTATACAGTTTGAAGACAACGAGGTAGGTTTCGTGACAGGAAGAGTCACAAGCCATGCAAGTTCCACCATTGCGTTCCTCGAGCCTGTGGCTCCGTCCAACTTGCCTGATGTTGAGTTGGCATCTGCCCCGCGTGGCCGCACACTCGGCTCGCGTCCCGCTGCACCTCTCAAAAATTCTACCATGATTGGAGAGTTGAAACTTACCTCCTTGAAATCGCGGCTCTTGGCTGTGGGGGTGCAGGCAGAGCTCATCGGTGAGGGTGTTCTTATATGTGGCGCAGCAGCCAAGAAGAACCAGGCTCCAGACATGTTGGAAGAGTCCGTAGCTGTTCGGAAAACTGCGAGGGGCAAGGTGGAGCTCGAGGGCAACGTCTCTGACGTATATTATGTTGTGCGACGCGAAATTTATAACCTACACGCTCTAGTAGCGGCATAAACTTTCTTTGTTTACTTTCATGTCCTTGAACTAGTTGCCATACATGGATGCATTATTGACCATGATATCCCCATGGTTGCTATGCGAGGTGTGAACTGTATTCAACAGAGACGTGAGTTTGGTATGTATGAGAATACTAATACAAACGCAGGCTCCTAAAACCAGTCCGCACGAGTAGAAAGAAGGGGGCCGGCGTATCGAATATTCACGCAAAATCTGATTCTGTACATACAAATTTCTAAATCACATGACTTACCTTTTATATCCATCTAACAGCCCACCAACTTTCTACTGGGCGGCTGGCAAAACTTGTAGTGAAACCCTAGCCTAGGGTTAGGAAATATGCGCATAGAAATGTTCCGGCTGTCTCGGCTATGTTAAGTTTCAGCCACCGAGACAATTTCACGTAGTGTAAGCTCCGCGTCTTGTCACTGTAGTCACACCGTGTCGCATCTCATATCCTACGCTTTGTATCGGTGTCCTCTCCATCATGCACATCTGATCCGCTATATTATCCAGACTGAATGCCGCAACTCGCGCGGCAGTTGCGGTTGATGCCTGGAATCGGAGCCCCGACTCTTCACTCGTCAAGGCTATAATCTGTTGCGCGTACGTCTTTTTTGCAACATCGCATACCGATCTCGATGTCGAACTAGGTGCATTGCGTAGCATCCACTCTAAAACAAAGTCCGAGTGCTTGCTGAGGTCTTGCATCGCGGCTGTATACTCCACCCTCTCAAGGAGTGTCAAGAAGAACGAAGTGGGTGATATGGAATGGCTCTGTAAGAAATTGAGCACCTTATTAACATTCTGCGTAGAGGTTGTCATTTTATGCGGGGCAGGGGGAGAGTTATGAGGGCTTGATGATTATATGAAGTCGGGCTACAGAAGCTTTAATACTAATTCTCCACCGCATATATACACTAGCTACTGTACCTGGCTTGAGCCTGTACCCGCAAGGAACACGAATACGAGGAAACTATGAAACACAAGTACGACGGACAGCACAGCGGAACATAGCGTGACAAAAATCTCGATCAGTCCTTAGGCTGTAAAAGGAAAGCCGGCACTCGGCGCGAAAAATAATGTGGGCATTACATTGGTTGACACGCCACTGATTCCTAACCCTAGGCTAGGGTTTCACTACAAGTTTTGCCAGCCGCCCAGTAGAAAGTTGGTGGGCTGTTAGATGGATATAAAAGGTAAGTCATGTGATTTAGAAATTTGTATGTACAGAATCAGATTTTGCGTGAATATTCGATACGCCGGCCCCCTTCTTTCTACTCGTGCGGACTGGTTTTAGGAGCCTGTACAAACGCAGCTTATATCTCAATTTACATACAGTAAACTAGCCATTTGTAGTGGTCATGAATTGGACATGGATCGTTATAGGGTCTGACCGGGGACAATGCCTTCTCTGCTCCTAGAGACTCTGATGCCACAGACAAATCTCCTGCTATTCTCGACGTGGTAAATTCAGGTGTGTCATGTCCTCACAAAGCAAGGGCTAAGGCTTTCGGTGTGGATGATCAGAGCATCACATAAGGATAGTCCGCTGAGCGGGGAGACGTCCCTTTTTTTAACCAAAGAACGATGGCGCTTAAAAATATTATACAGACTATACCATGATCAATGAAATGTAGGGGGTAAGTACACTTCAATCGACATGCCTATATGCCTCACTTGTAATGACTGTGTCATGCGGGCGAGGTCATCCTGCAACGCTGACCAGCATCGCTTCTGCGTCTATCCACAAGTCTCGCTGACCCCAGAACCCGGCTACAGCTGCCATGATCATCCAGCATGACTTATCGCTCATCACCGCGGCTTCAGGCTCTACTTTATCTTGGGCGAGTTCTGTAGTGTCATCATTCTCAGACTTGGCTCGCTGAACAGACCGTTGCAGAAGGGCCAGAGATGCCCGCGCCAGGTTGCGGAGTAGACTCATATCGTCGGCTGAAATGAAATCCTCGATACGGGATAGCAGCACAAAGATCCAACGAGCGTGTGTTTCTGTCATCTTGGTCGATATGTCATCCGGCTGGCCCAGGTGGATGTTGATCCAATGCGTAAAATACATGAGCAAATGCAAAGCAGTCCTCTGAATAACAATAAGTATGACATGTTGAGAAGCGATATGGAGGCTTACATGATCAAGCTGTGAGACCACTGATGGTGTAGGTTCTCTGGGACTATCTTGAGTGATGGATTCTGAGAGGTCTGGAGGCGCAGGTGTACCGGAAGGTGTTGGCAAAGATTCTATAGCATCACCCTGAAGCTCTACTTCTCCTTCATTATTGATATGCCATGTTTCTTGTACAGTGTCGTCTTCCGCAAACTCAGGCAAGTATTGCGGGCCATATCGACGGTCGCGCCTAATGCTCGCCTCTGATTTTGGCTTTTTAGGAGGATTCCATTCAGTTTCAGGTCTGCCGGAGATAAACATCCACCAGCAATCTCGCTCCCTTTTATCGGGCATTATTTTATGGCCAGGTTGCTGTGGGAGATGTATGTGAATAGTGGGTTGGACGATATTCTACTCATTGTCCATCAGAGCCTCGTATATGCAGACAGTGGGAAAGCGAATACATACCTTGCGGAATCTGCGGAAGCCGTGTTCGAAAGCACGGCGCCAAGCTTCAGAAGGCAGTGATGGGTGCGGTGTGGCTAAAGCTGAAGTTGAGGCTGATGGTTTGGGCTCTTCGGGGATCTCGTATGGGTTGGGAACGCGTGTTGTATGTGGTAAAGTACGAGCATTTCGCCTGGACCACGGTCAGCAGGTGAGCATTGGACGAATGAGGGTACACACACCGGACGGTAAAGAGATACTGCATCCCGTCCTGTGGCTCGCCGGCAAAATCCTCTGGAAGATTAGCAACGGGCAATATTTGTCTCCCAAGAGATGGCTCATCATCCGAATCGTCCTCGTCATCCCTTTTGCGCTTGAATCCCGGAGGCATGTTGAAGACTTGTAGTGCAAGTACAAGATGAGTGGGCGCCTACTGAACACATGCGGGATCTGGCGTTTAACGTTTTCGGCGCCGATCGTTTCTGACCTCCACCTCAAACGGCCACCCAAACGGTCGACGGACCGCCATGGTGGATAACACAATGGACGTCGATGATATCGACGCAGAGAGTCTTCAGGCTCAAATCGATATGTCTATGTCTTTAGTTCAAAATCTTGTTTCTTCATGGATGAAGCCTTCTAAGAAGCCCATGAAAGCCAGCAACATGGAAACAGAAAAGGAGCTGGAGGAATTGATGCGTCGCCCTCCTAGGTGTGTCTTCCATGTCCAATGTGCAAATAACAGTGACTGACTCTTGATGCAAGACTGGGCGTCGGAGCATCAATCCCGGAAACTTCGGTCGCGTCTCGCGATGCTGCTCGCCTTAAGCACCACTTAACGAGTGGAAAGAAGCGGATGCGGGACGACGCTATTGACAATAAAAACCTATCTCAATCCTCAGATGATGAAGATAGTCGGGCTGCTGTCGTGCGCAAAAAAAGCAAGCCCGATCCTTTCGCGAATAGCAAGAAGAAGGGAAGCCAGCTGCTCGGTCTCATGTCCCCTCGGGGCACACCTACTTCGTCACAAAATCAACCAACGAATTCGCCAGCTCTGACTGTTATGGATGTCGATCCGGCTTTTGATGCTTCTTCACTCACACCGGCAGCCAGTCCACGCAAGAAGAAAAAGAAAAAGAAGAAGGGCACTGCCCGTCAAGTTGACACTGTGAACGTCATACCAGTCACCCCCCCTCTAACGCCTGCGCGTCATAGTGCTGAAAGCAAGGCACCTGTATCACAAAGTCCTGCCATTGTCGAGAATGCGGCAGCCGCATCTCCTGCGAAGGAGACGTCATCAAGTGCGTATACCCCAGTCATAGCAGGCACAGTAAATTCAAAGCCATACAAACAGGACTTGTACCTCCATCAACTCCGAAATTCTCATCGCCTACGCGAGTCCCTCCATTTCCAACCACATCAGCGGCGTTCAGCGTTCCATTACTGAACCTTGATGGACCTCCACCTGACGTGCGCGGAACTGATGTGTCCAATGCCTCGCCAGGTGATAGCATGAGCGCAAAACGGAGAAAACGGAGAAAGAAAAAGAAAACTCACAATTCTGGCAACGGTGCTGCGAACAAAGTAGTGGATTCGTGAAAGGGTACGGGCAAATCAGCATGCAGCTATTCCGGTCGGATTCCTGATACCCCATACCCCGCTAGAGCAGATTTACGTCCCAATGCGAATGCACACATTCATTTGAGATTCGCGATTGGCACCTTGAGCTCCGACCGATCGTTCCTATATGACATCTTGCTGTCGCCCTTACATGTCATCTCATTGAACAGAACGTCAAGGTCCTGCGGATTGATATCGATGTTTGTTTGGCTAGGACATCGCCGACTGGCAGCCGAATCTCGCAGGTGACCTATTACCAGGAATAGCGGACCGAATTGTGGAGCTCTTTCAAGGCCTACGTATTGACACCCCGAGTCAAATACATAATCAGCCTCAGGTTCGCGCTCAGATGGATCTCAGAGTTCGCCGATAGGAGACTGTTAATAGCACTGTGAGCTAGTAGAATGTCCGTGAAACGCGCACGTCTTCATCTACCGCACTCATCCGGTTGGTTGGGGAAACCAAGGACTATTGCGATTGCTTTCAGAAGTGGGGGTGTGGAGGCAAAAAAGTAAATGCGATTTTGTATGCGATGTTTATCAATCTATGTAGTTTTTGTGTACGTGATAAGGTCATAAGAGTCGTTACTGCGTGTGCTACAAATGAGGGTATGGCCAAAACATTGTCCAAGAAATACAGGGGGTTGGGCCTGGCGCCCATAATACGATCATCAGATAAATAACTCGCTGCCTGAGCTTTAAAGATAATGGAGGATGAAATGTTTCTAGATGAGTTCACCGAGTATTGGACCTGTGGCTACGCGACGGTCTCCTGCTCGGGGTGCCAGCCGAGCTGGGCTTCCGGCTCTGAGCACTGGGGCGTCTCGGCGGTGGTGCACTGGGACGTCTGCTGGGAGGGGCTGGACGACTACTGGACCTCCGGGCTGGTGCAGTATTCGATCGGCGTGGTGGGGGGCGGGAGCTTCCGCCAGTACTCTTGGACCGAGAGACTTGTTTGCTGGAAGTGAAGATTGAGAAAATGCCTCTACTGCTGGACTTCTTGGAGGATGAGCGGTGCGGTGCAGTGGTATTCCGCTTGCGGTGTCTAGCAGCCTGCTTCATCTCCTCAATTCCCCGACGCCTTATCCTCTCGTCGCCGACCAGTGTGCCTCTCATCTTGACCAACCACCCGTGGACGGTCGAAGACTTCAGCTTGCCTTGATGACGGCCAGACTGTATTACCTGCAAGAACAAAAAGACAAAGTCAGTGTCGTAACCGTGCAGCGAGTCGTTGTCCAGAACTTACGGATGATTCCCACTCTACGTTGATCATGTTGCAAATCGAGGGATAGATACGCAATTACGGCGTATGGGGGGTAGTAGTGATGGTATGAGTAAAAAGGATGCTGCCAGCTCTAATTCCAAGGAGCGGGTCACTTTATGGGAAGCCCAGAACACGCTACACGGTCCGGTAACGTCCAAGAAACGCCACTGTCTGACCCAATAAGGCAATTTGCCGCGATGTCCCCAGATCTTCCTCAGATCCCTTCATGTCCGCACACAACGTGTTTTCCGTGCCAAATTCGAATTGAGTTGCACGTACAAGTATATCAAAACTTCAAAAAGGCAGTGAAATTTGAAAAGAAAGAACGTGTAACAAAACCTTAGAGTGACATCAGCCATCACTCAAAGTTTGTCGCATAGTGTCCAAGCTAAACTCTCACTGGTTCAACCAGGGCAGCCTCGAGGACGATGCCATTGCAGCGTGGCAGTCACCGGCTCACAGGCCGGAACACAGCCAGGGCGCTCCGAGCCTCGAGGGTCCCGAGCCGCTGCAGCACGGCTATCACCTTGCGCGCCAACCGGATGCGGTGGAAACGTATCACGATCGGTTCTACGAGTCGGTGACGTTCCCGGGTCGAGGGTTATGGTTATTCGGCACCGAGGGGAGAAGACATGTCAATGGGTCAGCTCACTAATAAGTAAATCTAACTACGAAAGCTAGTGGCCAGTGGGATAAAAATAGCCAGAAAGGGTCAAGGTATCGCGATGACGAAGCAAGACGAAGCGTCTCCGGTCAAGCATTAAATTATTGCTGGGGCATTCTCGAATACAGTGCGTCTTTTGCAATTGGCATAGGACTTAGGACTTTGACCATGGGCGAAAAGAAGCGGCTGAGAGTCTATTCCGTGACATCCAGCTCTCGACAGTGCCACCATGCCAATCAAGAGGGGGGAAATGCCATGTCTCAGCAATGCCTAAGCCACCGACGCCCGCTAATTGCCCGTAATGCCATGCACCGACGCTAGAGGACCGACGCGGTAGGAAGGGGGATTGTGCGGACGGCGGCATGTATGTAACCGATGGCGATCATGTGATCCAGAGGGCGCTTGAGTCGTGGTTTACCGGTGTGTGTATATGTGGCAGGATTCTAGCCTCGTTCGCAGGCGCACAGCTAACAGCCAAAACCGTGCACTGATTAGTCCTCATGTTACACTACGCGAGTGTGTTCTCCTACGAGCTATAGCAGACGGCAGCATCCTGTGCAAGGAAGTTTGCAAGATGCCAAATTTTTGCCGGCATGAGGACCAAACTCAAGAGGGTTTGAGGTTCCCAGTGCTGCCAAGTTTGCGCCGAGGGACTGCCCGAAATGCGCGAGGAACAAGTATCAACTGGGTTGCCCTAGAAGGTTCCCAAGCTCCACGTACGACAATGACAAAGAGCGCCACACACACGCGAGATAGCGAAGAAATTTCGCTCTAATTTCGTTTGTGGTAGGGTTCATGCAGCTGCTGCGCAAGAGGGTGAAAGATGAACAGGCTTACTCGCTGGCCGACATGGACGCCGTTCATTCTTTCCCCATTATTCCAGCAATTACGACCCATTTCTTTAATCTTGAGACATCCGAGGGCTGAATTGACCCCAGAGAATGCAGAGAAAATGGAATGAAGATGCAGGAGTATTTATGAACCGCCAGTTTTCGAGTCTTCGAGATGAGCACAGCAGAATCATCCTCAGCATGTAGATATCGCCCAATTTCCTACAAAATGCAAAGTACATAGGTCAATATTGCTGAGTGGTTACATGCAGGCAGTCATCTTGCCCGCCTCGAAATACAGGTGCAACGCGGACACCGTGTATTTCGACAGCTATCCGACCGCTGCGGAGGGTCCAGTACATAGCCAAGCTGTTCTCTTGGATTCACCTGTTGAAGAGACGTGTAGCACTTGGTAGGCACTCTTCGTGTGTATCGCCAGCTAGTGTGGAGTAGGACAGACTCAGCCTGAGGACGGTGCTGGATTACATGAACAGGTCTTTGGTGAAACGTGTACCGGCCAAGAAGTCTCCGGGAGGTATTCAAGGGTACCTTCATTACAGTCCTATGTAGCCGGCTGCAGTCGAGAGAGTAATTTTCATGTCGATCCTTGACATGTAGAGTCGGGAGGGGTTCGGGTGAGTGGCACAGCATAGCTTTGGGTAGTAATAAAAAGTGGCTGTGTTTCCTTTTTTGGATCGGGTGTCGGCAAAGTGCACTTGGTCGGCTGTGCTCTCCAATCCTTAGCTCTCATCTCGTCCATCCTCCGGTCGACGCAATGTCCGACCTATCTAGATCGATATTCTGCTTAGCGATACAGGCAGTACAAGTAGCCATGGGTAGCTTGGAAACCAATACCAGCTTTTCCACCAAGAAAAGTCTACTCTCTAGTCCCGACAAGACACGATGGGCTGGAAGAACGTCAACGCCATCATAGAGAACAAGCTGTACATCGGGAAGTAAGTCTATTCCTTGTATTCTTTTTTGGACTTCTGACCGGGTGTACTGACCCGTCTCCCTTCTTCCCTTTGCAGCATATTGTCAGCTCGATCATCTAGATCGCTGACGGAACGGCGCATCACACACATACTCTCAGTGTGCCCCGACCCCATCCCTGCCGAGCTCCCCGAATCTGGCCTGACCCATAGGCGGATACCTGTAGAAGACGTCGACTATGCCGACTTGTTGACACATCTACCCGCTGCCTGTCAATATATCGAGGAGTCAATGCGAGCTGGAGGAACAGTGCTAGTTCACTGCGTCCAAGGGCTCTCACGGAGTGCTACAGTCATAGCTGCATATTGTGAGTATTGATTTGTATCTCGCGTGGCAACAAAATCCTAACCACTTGTCTGATAGTAATGTGGTCTAGACGTATAGGTGCTACACAGGCACTGGAAATTGTTCGCCGAGGTAAGTTTCTTTATTTCACCTAAAGGTCGATTCGAACCTCATCACTGTCTTATCAGCTCGCGAACAAGTATGGCCGAATCCCGGCTTCCAAGAACAGCTAATACTGTTTGAACTTTGTCAATACCAGCCGACGCCTTCCAATGGCATTTATATCAGCTGGCGACACAAAATAGACCGAAAGCTGGATCAAGAACGACAGCAGCAGCTACGCCGGCGTCGTTGATACCCTTACATCTGCGATGTCCTCGACCATACCTTCTCTCATGGACACCTCCCCACATGGTCAATTGTTTCTCACCGACTCACGATGCACAATCAATGCTTAATCGCTACTCGTCGCTCTTCAATTGTTCATATACTCATTGTAAACTATACTACCATCATACTAGACACGGACATCCGATATTCCCAGTACTTACCGCAGCTACACCCTACATGTACCATCACACAACAGACTATTGTTTCTGTTTGTACACCCCCGTGTGTTGGCCTTACGACCCTGAGTTCGAAGATAGTTGAAGCAAGCTTTTACTAAATTGACGCGCCAGTGGGGCGCGCGACGGATCGAGTCTCCGGAGGTTCCGCAACATTGCACAGCACACAAATCTCAGGCCCCAATCTAAGCATTAACCTTCAAGCCTATATATCTTTGGTACCTGGAGAACAGGCACTCCACGGACCGGTGCGATCGATATGCGCGGTGGACTAATCATGAAAGCTCCAGAATCAGGATGCGGAGTGGGCACCAGATGCTCCAGACGGTTCACCTCATGGCCACCCGTATCAACTCGGATATTGGACGTTGATTTAGATGATTCCGAGGTGTATAAAGCCCACGTTATCGATTACCTAGACAGACCGGTAGAAAACACGGTCTTTGAATGTTTTAGGACGCCACGAGTCGAGTCGGGCGGCCACAACGTCCACGTGCTCGAGAATGCTCACTGCTCAAGCCCAGTGAAAAGTCACTCGGGGTGGCTCAGTGCGGATCGGATGTGGCCCGCGCATCCGGACGATTTCTGTCGCGTCCTGGTCAGGTCGGATGCATGACGTCGAAATCGAATTCAATGAGTACATATCCGGTCGCAGCATCTCGCGATCATAGACTATAACTAAGCTCAAAAAAAATTGGGTGGACCAAGTTTCCAGAAGTTTCTCAAATAAGTAAAATGAGACCCCAGTAATCCAAATTCGCCTCACAAGTTACGCGGCGTGCGCACCTTGTCCTTTTACCACCACCTTTCCCCTTTGTTGCTCCTCTCTCCTCCCATGTCCCCTCCGCATGCAACCCTCCATCTGGTAACCACACGCGACATTGATGGCGACGAGATATGGTCGCCATGTGGGCAGGTGCGCGCGATGGGACAGCCGGTGTGCCGCTGTTGGTGGGCTCGTCTTTGAGTACGATGCGACGCGTCGGGATCTAAGGTACTTCTTGACAGCGAATCGAGACATCCAGTACGTGTCGAAACTGACAAAGATCATGTCTGGATCTGTCAGGGGACCTCGACACGATAGACAACAACCTTGTCTGCCTAGGTATGTTGTTCCCTCTCCCCCGTCTACCTTTAGTACTTATCGCTTACGGCAACGGATTGCTCAGGACGTTCAAGTACGCGAAATACTAAGTAGGTACGCTCGACATCGTTCACCAGTCCATGTCCATGTACTAACGGCCATTTTTAGCTTATTCCTTGACTATATGCGCGATATTCGGCAAGTGCTGCAATCATTAACTGTTTTGCTAGCCCATATCACTCTCGCAGTACCAGTAACAAGTACTATCTGATGGCAGAATACTCAGCACCGTGACCAAATGATGGCCCACATGATCGAGGTATGCACCACTCAGTCTGCTTTCTTATTGGTTTAGCTGAAAAGACTTAGCTGCAGGCCATGTCTCCTCGACTCGCGCGATTGGATCAACCGGGGTGGTTGTCGACGACGAGCGGGCGGCGGGGAACCAGTCGGATGTCTGTGTGCTGTGGGAGATTCTGGGTATAGCGGATGGCGCCCGAGGGGCACAGAAATTATATTATGTAGCAATAATATAAGATTTATTCTGCAGTACGCTACAGAGGGAATCCGAGGGGAGCAGGAATTGTCCGCGGGCACTTCGGAGTTGCTGGTGTCCGAGCAGAGCAGAGGTCGTCTGAGGAAGACCGAATCTCTGTGAATGATGTAATTGGCGGCTGCTCTGCTCTGCAGCATCCAGCAGTGCTCGGTTCTGCAGAGGAGAACGGAGGCTGGCAGACTTAGCCCGAAAATTCTCGGCGTGATTCTCATTTTTCTGCTCCCATTCGCATCCTCCAGTGTTTGCTCCACAACAGGTGACATCCGATCCGCCCTGAGTCAGCCCGAGTCATTTCTCACTGGGGCTCAAGTTGGAGAGTTGCTCAAGTGACAAGGTTGCAAGTATTTTGAAAAATTGAACATAGGAGGGCATATGTTCAGCCAACAGAGGTAGGCGGCGCCGTCGTCGGTGTATATTTCGAATTCAAGTAAATCCGGTAGGTGAGGCGGGGGAAGACAATCAGGTCAACCTTCAGGTTGCAACAAGGCGTTCGCAAGAGTGCTCGGAGAGCCCCCAAGTCAAGTTAAGGTACTGCCGCTTAGATAGAGTTGACCACAGGTAATAACTCGTTCTGACTATGCCTGATGCACAGTCAAGGGAGCGCACAGGCCACGTACTTTTCTGTACAGCATACAAATATTGTTGACGTGTCAATTTCGAGCTCCAGTATATAGCGACGCGCCTGATAGTCTCTTGTATACAATCAGACCCTCGAGCCTATATTTCTATCCGCTAGAACACTTTGAACGCAAAGAAATACGTGTTTTCAAGTGAGCTACCAAATTTCGCAGGATTTTAAGGGAAGAGCGGAGTATGAACTGACATAGCCTTTCTCTTCTTGACCGCGAAGTCATTCGCATTCCATCTCTGACCACCACACCACCTAGTCTTTTCCGTTCACGCTTTCTTCGCCGCCATGGGTCTCTCAGTTTCAAAGCTCCTTTCTGGCCTCTTCGGCAAGAAGGAAATGCGTGAGTGCTCCATCGATTGCTTACACCTCATCAGCGCCAACACTGACCTCACGCTTGCTACAGGTATATTGATGGTCTGCATTCTACGATGACAGTGAATTATAACTACAACTAACCGCCCATGATATAGGTTGGTCTTGACGCCGCTGGTAAGACAACCATCTTGTACAAATTGAAGCTTGGCGAAATCGTGACCACTATCCCGACAATCGGTATGTCTGTGTAGCGCTTCCAACTATACGACCGTGCTTATGTGACATATTTAGGTTTCAACGTCGAGACCGTCGAGTACAAGAACATTTCGTTCACAGTGTGGGATGTAGGAGGACAGGACAAGATTCGTCCGCTCTGGAGGCATTGTACGTTCTCAGTTCCACGCCGCGTCGCCATCTTAATCGCCGGCTTACCGACACTCGTTCAGACTTCCAGAACACTCAGGGTATCATCTTCGTAGTCGACTCCAACGATCGGGAGCGTGTATCTGAGGCACGCGAGGAGTTGCAGCGGATGCTGAACGAAGATGAACTGCGCGATGCTCTTCTGCTTGTCTTCGCGAACAAGCAAGATTTGCCCAACGCCATGAACGCCGCTGAGATCACTGACAAGCTTGGCCTCCACGGTCTCAGACAGCGAACCTGGTACATCCAGGTAAGTCTCGTGCCTGTCGCAATGATGCCTCATGTCCTTACACGTCATCCAACAGGCCGCCTGTGCTACCTCTGGTGACGGACTTTACGAAGGTCTTGAGTGGTTGGCCACCAACATCAAGAAGCGATCATAAACAGTTTCTCTTGTGTTGGCCAGTCCCTTTAATTAAGCATTGTTACACTCCACGATCCCTCTACGATGTCTAAAACTTTATGTGTCGCTGTTAACGTTGCTCAATTACCACTCGCCTAGTCAATTCCATATACACTTCTTCCTTTTCCCCATCCTTTTTGCACAATCAAACCTCAATTATCGTAACGTAACCAGGAGTTTCTCATTAGACGTACACGCCTTGCCAAAAACTACTTTGTTCAAGGCTCACGCTACATGACCACGACCTTCACCTGGAAAGAGTCTACCCACCGCCTCTGCCTCCTTCCGCCGGCGATCTCCTTTCTCCCTGTTGGGTGCATCTCTACAAGACGATGCATATTTTGCCAGTTTCTCAAGCAACGCCTGCAGACGTTTGTGCTTCACCATTCCATATGTTTGCTGACGGACTTGTGCGTTAAGGTATTGGGGTACACTGTCAGAAAGCACGATTGACGTAGTCTGCGCGTAAATTTGTCAGCGAGCCAATTATCTAGAAAACATATTCCATCATACCACTCGTAGCTCGTTGAACATTAAGCCGAGGTGCGGCCGCTTTATTCGCTTGAACTCATCCTCAAGGAAATCAACATCAACTAGGATGTTTGCAATTGCAAATTCATTCATAGCTGGTACGTCTCGTCCTGTCAAGAAACTCTGCAAAAAGTTAGATGGAGAATCATCAATGAAATCTTTCATGCAATTACCATCAAGCAATCGGCAATATAGGAGACAGCCCCTCGATATGCCTCATCTTTGTATGCGTCTTTGATCGCGAGGGAATCTACCACCGTCGTGAGCCAGTTCACAAGTTCATATAAATACATGCTAGGCATGTCTTCCCGTGCCTTCGGTGTCCAGTCGTATTCGGAAAGCTCAAAGAAATCATCTAGTTTCTTTGTGATTATTCCCGTTATGCGCTGGAGCGCGCGAGAGAGTGTGGCTGCGAAAGAAGTTGACGCAGTGAGGCTTATGGTGCCACCTCGCTGTGTGGACCTGATGCATGCGATAAACGATCAGACATGCTCAACCACAAACCGACACTTTCTACCTTAGGCGAGTAAGAGAGACTGCCAGCTCTGTGCAGGAGATCTGGAAGTGCTCCAGATTGGTTACAATCTGCGCTATTTGAGACAGAGTGGAGGTTCCCGCAAGGCGTTTCCCGATGCTCTCGCTTATGTGGGAGGAAAGAAGTGTGTCCAGAGACTTGACGTTAAACATCAGCTGACGAAGAACGTAACAAGAGGCCGTGCACACCTTGCTGAGGAGGTCGTCGATATTTCGGTGGTGCTGTGAGACTCCTTCGACAAATTGATAGAATTTCTGGATGAAACTTCTTATCTATGGAAGTATAAATATCAGGATGAGTTTCAAGGGGAGGACTCGCACATCTTGACAACATAAATAGAAGCTTTGTGACCATGGGAGGTTGAGGGGCAGCGATTGTCTTTGAAAATATGATGAGATTGCATAACCATAACGGCGGTGGCAGCGTACCTATTTAAATCCTCCAATTCTACCGGGTCAAGCCACACGACATTGAGCACAGATTCTCGCTCGCTCTCATTTTGGGCCAGCATGGGGAAATGATCGTCTTGTAAGATTATCTAGAATAGGATGAGCAGTATTCATAATGCCAGACAGATCAACTTACCTCATCAAATCGACCACTAAACTGCTTCTCCAAGAGCATGGCGTATTTTTCAAATATAACTAAGATGAAAGAGTGCAAGGAACTTGTCGAATAAAAGTAGGACTGGAAGTAAACATCAGTCCCCGTCGGATACTCACGACGGCATACAACAAACCTCAAGTGTCATGATAAACCCGATCAAGCATTCCTTGACTTTGAGAAATTCATTTGGATCTACTTCACTTTTCAAAGCCCACTGCAACCCTGCACTGAGCCGTGCAACAAGCGCGTCCCAAAGATCTTCAAGGTCTGCCTGGGAGCGGAAACCACCTGTCGTGTTGAGAACGTGTGTTTCGATGATGAAGTAACCAGTGATCTCTTGAGTAAAAGCCAGGAAAGAAGACAGAGGCAGCGGTGAAGGGATAATCAGATCAGACTGGGCCTGCACAGACGCGGTGTCAGCACCCGAAGAATGTTCCAACAGGGAAACAAGCCTTTCGGTCAGCTTGATAGGATCTTCGGAGCTCGTCCAGCGAGTCGAGGGCGGTATATATGTGTATGCATTGGTATAAAGGTTGGAAATCAACCTTGAGTTTATCGTTATCCAGGACGTTGTCTGTGAGACCAGTAGTCAGTAAATCGAGGTGGCATTGGTGTAGCATGTCAAACATTCTGTCTTCTCGTAAGTCACCATCTCTACAGCGCTTCCAACACGAGTGAGCCGTAGCATGGGATCTTTGTCCTTGCGAGCCCGCCATCGTCTGGAACGCGCCTCCATGGCTTCCAGTGCAAGCTTGCCCACTTGAGCGCTAATGTTGCGTATCTCAAGTAGCCATTGCTTCATAGAAGCCGTCACTGCGTCTTTGATTTGTCCACGCACTGATGGCAAAGATGACAACAGATGCTGAAAGAATGGAGTCTGGGAAAGTGAAGTTGGGGGCATGCTCTGAATGTCCTCGAGAGACTGAAAATGGTATGAGATTGTTGCTGTGGGCTGTTATTATGCATAAACGCACTCGCAATGCGCTCCAATATTTGCCCTCTCTGACCATATCACCGATGCGATTTAGCACGTCTAAGACCCTCAAGCAGGACTGCATTGTATCAATCGCCTCATCCAAATTGGCAGAGGTTTTCTTCGACTGTAGCAGCGTCCGCTTCTTCTCTACCAAACCCTTTCCGACCTGCGCGACGCTACCGTCCAAGGTTGTGATCCTCTCTCGCAAGTTTGTTGTGTATGACTTGACGTCGAAAAGCGTGGAGACAGACTGTATGAAGTCTTGATAGTTATCTCCACATATTTGCTCGATCTCTGCGTCTTTCGAGTCTATCAGTCCTTGCAATGTTCTCAGATATGCCTCCTGTTGCCGACTAGCATGAATCTGCTTTATTATCGGCCCTAGTTGTTCAAGGTTCTCCGAAGATGAGGAGGGGTCCAAAAGGTGTATTTGCTGAAGCTGTTGATCAATACTCTCTTCTTTGAACTGAGTACGACGAGGAGGCATTGTTCGGTACACGTTCGCCAGAAATGTCGGGCCTAGAGGGATGTAGTGAGCTACAAAGCCAAACAAGCGCGGACCGAGCAGATTGATCGAACTGTGACCGGGGCAAGTTTCACTCTTAGCATTTACCACCACTGCTTATCATCCTTACGAGGCGGCGCCGAGATGCCTAAGATAACCCAGATCTTTGATGCTTTGTGAGCATATGGTGTATTCTCTATATAGGCCACATCTTCAATAAAACAGTTTGTTTGACATGGATGGCACCTTGCTTGATTCGTTAGGTATGTAATAGTACTTCACCTACTTCTCGGCATATTTACCGATAAGTACATCGTAGCTGGAGTCATCGGGGCTTGGGAACTTTTCGCAACCGAATATCCTGGCGTCGATGTGCAGAAGCTCCTTGGGTGTATGTCTATAATTCCAGCAGCCACCCCGAATCTGACAGGTCATTTTCAGTTATACACGGTGTTCGAACCGCAGAGAGCTTACAGAAGTACTGTGGCATAAACGATCCTGAAGAATTGCAGGTAATGCCGATACTTGAAGTTCCCTCATGCGCGCCAATCTAAGTCCCGAATATTCAGAGGGAAGCCACACGCTTTGAACAAGCAGTCCTTGATCATGTAGACGCCAACGGTCAATCAGGAATCGTGAAGCTTCCTGGTGTCGACAAGATTATGGAAGCAGTGCGCTCTTTAATTGTATCTACTTTCATATTGCTCATCGTGTCGAAATAGCTTAATCCGACAGACGAGAAGCTTCCAAAGCCGCTATGGGCTATATGTACATCGTCGACTCGCAACTATGCGACAGCCGCTCTGAAACGGTCTGGAATACCTATACCGGACGTGTTTGTGGCAGCAGAGGATGTGAAACAGGGGAAGCCACTGTGAGATATGTATCCTCATCTATTAGGAGTGATAGACTCATAGATCACTCAGACCAGCTCCGTATATCATGGGCGCCGAAAAGCTGGGGATTATTGGGGAAGAAGCCCGTGCGAAATGTATGTGCTGTATCTTGTCGGGATAATCATGTCTGACATTGTCCCTCAGGCCTGGTATTCGAAGACGCAATCAGCGGAATCATCAGCGGCAACGCCGCTGGATGTCAAACTTTGGCCGTTCTGACGACGCATAGACGCGATCAGCTTGATCCTTGCAATCCGACATATCTTGTCAAAGATCTTTCAAAGTAGGTGATTTGCGTTCGTTCTTGCAAGAACCCACGAGCTGACAGCAAATCAGGGTTCACGTGGAAGTTACAGAAGAAGGAAAGCTGAAGATCGAGATAGACACGTTCGAATAGACTGCCCGAAGAGTTTCGCTGGCACAAATAGACACCAATAGATGACAACTTACAAAGGCCCTACGGCCCAAACCAAGCGCACTTTCGTAGACTTTCGTCCGGTCCGTTTAAGCCAGCGGAGTGTCCAACTTACCGAGGAATACCAGTTTATCCGCATATGGCAACATTTGTGCCAAAAAGCGATGCCGGAGTTTCGATTTGGCAGACCATCTTCCTTCCTGCCAGCATGTCCGAGAAGACAATTATCGTTGATGCAATGCAAGTCAAATATACTGCATATATATGTGCCCATGTTTCTAATTCTTGAGTCATGCAGATTGTTTGACATGGATGGCACGCTGGTGGATAGCTCAGCCGGGGTTGTAGGTGCATGGGAGCTTTTTGCCAAATCGTATCCTGGTATAGATGTTCAGGACATTTTGAGTGGTTAGGATATAAATCTCTGGTATAATGATCTCCCTATTGACGCGCTGTTATTCTAGCCGCTCATGGAATTCGCACAGTTGATAATCTTCGTGCTTATTGCGGATTAACAGATCCAGTGCAACTTGAAGTAAACCTCTTTTGCAACCTCATAGCGTTCCTGCACTAAAGATCCATATATTAGAAAGAGGCCGAGAGATTTGAGCAAGCCATCGTAGACACGGCGAGTGGGGAGGGCCGCCAGGGTATCATCAGGTTGCCTGGAGTCACTGAAATCATGGAAGAAGTAAGCCTCCTGCCTCAGCGTAGTGCTCCCTGGCACTGCCAGTCTAATTCATTGACAGCTTTACGCCGATCCAGAAAGCAAATGGGCGATTTGTACCTCTGCCACGAGAGCCTACGCCACCAAAGCATTGAAACAAGCAGGTGTAAATGTCCCCAAAGTCTTCGTTGCTGCTGAGGACGTTGAGAAGGGCAAACCTGCGTGAGACGACCACTTTTTCTTAAAATAAGACAGCAACTGACAGATTCGATGCGATTAGGCCAGATCCGTACGTCAAAGGTGCAGCGGGTTTGGGCTTTCACACCGCTGAAGCTCGAGCCAACACCATTGTGTTCGAGGATGCGCCAAATGGCATCTTGAGTGGCAAGGCTGCCGGATGCCAGACACTTGCTGTTCTGACATCTCATCGAAGGGATCAGGTTGAGCCCACTCAACCAACTTTCTTAGTTAATGACCTGACCAGGTGTGTGCACATATACTATGGTATCTCTGGTAAACTTAATAGGCTTTTTCGTAGCGTAAAACTGAGACGCACTGGACAAGGGCAATTAGAACTCAAGATCATGACACTGATTTAGCATGCAAGCTGATCGAACTAGGAGATTATAGAAATACATTGCATATAACACGCAAATGTCCGTCGGCGTATTTTATCATCTAGGAAAGCGCAATCATCAGAACTTAGAGTTGACTTAGAGAATGAAGATACAGCACAAAGGGTTGATTGAGGATTACCGCATTAGACGGTTTATATGCTAGTATTTTGGGTTGAATATCATCGAAATCACAGCGTAAAGGTGGTCAACTATCAATATAGGAAGTGGACGGAATATTTGTAGTTGGAAAGGTAGACACGAGTCGACAGAGAATGGAAGATGATCGATGTGCGACGAGAATTGGCCACAGGAAAGATAAAATGGAGGGTATGCAAGTGAATCCATGAACAAAGCGGCTTTGATAGTGACTACATCAAAACGCTTCCCGGCGTTATCTAGTACTCGCCCTCTTCCTCGACATCAGCAGAGTCAGTACCAACCTCCTCGTAATCCTTCTCGAGCGCCGCGAGGTCCTCACGAGCCTCAGAGAACTCACCCTGCATAGACGTTAGCATACATTTGATGAGAATATTTACTGTCACTAACCTCCTCCATACCCTCACCGACGTACCAGTGGACGAAGGCACGCTTGGAGTACATCAGGTCGAACTTGTAGTCGAGACGTCCCCATGCCGCTGAGATGGCAGTGGTACTGTTGGAGAGTTAGAGTGGCATATCGAATTTATTCAAACCAAGGTGCTTACTTGGAAAGCATGCAAAGACTGCGAGTGGTCTTGGCAAGGTCACCACCTGGCACGTAGGCCGAGGGCTCATTGCAGATGCCGAGCTTGAAGCCGGTGGGGCACCAATCAACGAACTGGATGGACCGCTTGGTCTTGATGCTGGCAATGGCTGCCTGACTCTCCTTAGGAGCAACGTCGCCTCGGTAAAGCAGAGCGCAAGCCACTGTGAGAATTGGTCAGAACATCCACATATATAGCTGAAATGACATGATGCTTACTGTATTTGCCTTCTCGGGGGTCGCACTTGACCATCTGGCTACCAATCTCGAAGCAGGAGAAGGTCATCTCAGAAACAGAGTTCTGCTCGTGAGTGGCCTTTTCCGCTGACAAGAGAGGTGCGTAGGTGGCAAGGGGGAAATGGATACGGGGGAAGGGAACTAAGTTAGTTTGGAACTCGTTCAAGTCGACATTGAGGGAGCCATCGAAACGAAGAGACGCGGTGATGGCGGAAACGACTTGGGCGATGATACGGTTCAAGTTGGTGAAACTGGGTTGGGCTACCCCGAGATTCTTCTTGCAGATGTCATAAATAGCCTCATTATCCACCTGAGGAACGCAAGACGTGTCAAGACGCGTCTTATTCAGCAGTGACTTCGCCACTCACCATGAACGAGCAATCAGAGTGCTCGAGGGTGGTGTGGGTGGTCAGAACGGAGTTGTAAGGCTCGACGATAGAGCTCGACAACTGGGGCGCGGGATAAACGCAGAACTCCAATTTGGACTTCTTGCCGTAGTCGGTGGAGAGGCGCTCAAGGAGAAGCGCGCCGAATCCGGAACCAGTTCCTCCACCGAATGAGTGGAAGACGAAGAAGCCCTGGAGACCTGTGCAATTGTCGGCAAGACGGCGGAGCTTGTCCATGACGGGGTCGATGAGCTCCTTGCCGACAGTGTAGTGACCACGCGCGTCTGGGTCGGGCCATTGAGGACAATCCTTTTTAGTGATAGGAATAAATACTCACAATTGTTGGCAGCGTCTTCCTTGCCAGTAATCATGGTCTCGGGGTGGAAGAGAGACCTGTAGGGACCAGTCTTCACGTCGTCAATGACACCTAGAAAATTGTAACATGATGAGTGACATATAGGCATGAGCATAGATGAGAATTACCAGGCTCCAAATCGACGTAAAGGGAACGCGGGACATGTTTGCCTGAACCGGTCTCTGAGAAGAAAGTGGAAAATCCACTATCCGTCTCGGATGGGGAACCAGCCATAAGACGACCATCAGGCTACGCGACAGAACGATTAGACGATAACTAGAGCATTATGCGACGCGAATACTCACGCTGAGACCGTGTTCCAGGGTGTAGAGCTGAGAAATAAAGGCGCGGTCAGGGCCATCGTGTCATTATGCACATTAATGCCAACCCACCTCCCAACAAGCATTACCGATCTGTACACCAGCCTGGCCTACGTGGACGGAGATGACTTCACGCATCGTTATTTATGAGAATGGGAGGAAAGAGGGAAAGATTCGTGAACGTCGTCCAAAGGGTGGAGAATGGACAAAGACAAGAGGAAGAGCACGACTTGAACTTTTTGTTGATTCTCAAATTAATCGCCACCGCCAATGGCCGGTTCCGGCGACTGGCTCCGGACTCCAGCCGGCCGCAAGTTCACCTCATGTTTACCCTCGAGGTGATCCAGACGTGATCCACAAATGCAACGTGTATTGGACTGGACTGAAATGTAGGTAACAAGTGATTCCAAGGTAATATGCAGGAGAACTACGTGGGTGCTTCGTAAAATACATCTGAGGCGCTTAGTATTCGCCCTCTTCCTCCACATCGGCTGAGTCAATGCCAACCTCCTCGTAATCCTTCTCTAACGCGGCAAGATCCTCACGCGCCTCAGAGAATTCACCCTCCTCCATGCCTTCTCCAACATACCAGTGCACAAACGCACGCTTAGAATACAGCAGGTCGAATTTGTGGTCCAAACGGCTCCATGCGGCGGAAATGGCTGTGGTGTTGGACAACATACACATGCTGCGGGACACCTTGGCGAGGTCACCCCCTGGGACATTGGCAGGAGGCTCGTTGCAGATACCAAGCTTGAAGCCAGTGGGGCACCAATCGACGAACTGAATTGTACGTCTTGTCTTAATGATGGCAACGGCGGCATTGACGTCCTTAGGCACGACATCACCACGGTATAACAACGCGCAGGCCACTGCGAAATGACGGTGAGCACACACCCAATTAGTACGGCATAAGTACTTACTGTATTTGCCCTCTCGGGGGTCACATTTGACCATTTGGTTTCCGGTCTCAAAGCAGGAGAAAGTCATGTCAGCGACCGAGTTCTGTTCGTGGTTTGCCTTCTCGGCTGAAATGATGGGGGCGAAAGTGGCCAAGGGGAAATGAATACGAGGGAAGCTGGCAATTTGATTAGCGAACACGCGTGGCAGGCGGCATTGCAATCACTTACGGAACCAAGTTCGTTTGGAACTCGTTCAAGTCCACGTTGAGGGACCCATCGAAACGCAGAGAGGCGGTGATAGAAGACACGACCTGCGCGATCAATCTGTTCAAGTTGGTGAAGCTGGGAGAGGTAATGTTGAGGTTCTTCTTGCAAATGTCGTAAATCGCCTCGTTATCAACCTACCACGCGACATTTAGTCAAAACACGCGTTTTTAGATGCGGATATGACTGACCATGAACGAGCAGTCAGAATGCTCCAAAGTAGTGTGAGTGGTGAGGACAGAGTTGTATGGTTCGACCACGGAGTTGGCCATGGTGGGCGCGGGGTACACGCTGAACTCCAGCTTGGACTTCTTGCCATAGTCGGTGGAAATGCGCTCGAGAATGAGGGCACCGAGACCGGAGCCAGTTCCCCCACCGAAAGAGTGGAACATGAAGAATCCTTGCAGGCCACTGCAGTTGTCCGCCAAACGGCGGAGTTTGTCCATGACAAGATCAATCTTCTCCTTCCCAATCGTGTAATGCCCACGTGCATCTGAAATGATGAGTTCAATGCGTGCATGATTTGGCGCGAGATTGTCGCTTACAGTTGCTGGCAGCGTCCTCCTTGCCCGTCACAAGCGTTTCTGGATGGAAGAGACTCCTATAGGCGCCAGAGCGGACCTCGTCAATCACACCTGGTCTCCTAATCAGCAGTTACTTCGCAGTGGGCCATGAATATTTGCATACCAGGCTCGAGATCCACATAGAGAGAGCGGGGGACGTGTTTGCCAGTCGAGGTTTCCGAGAAGAAAGTGCTGAAGCCATCATCGTGGGCGGAAGGCGAGCCCTCCTGGAGGCGGCCGTCGGGAGTGAGACCGTGCTCAACTGTGTACAGCTAGCCCGGGCACCATCAGCATCGCATCCAATTCCCCAGTCGATTGCTCACCTCCCAACAGGCATTGCCGATCTGGACACCAGCCTGACCAACGTGGACGGAGATGACTTCACGCATCGTTTTGAAAATACAGAGTAAACTAGATTGGGCCAAAAACGTCAGATCAAGTAAGCGCTTCGCGGGCGGCGCGTAGGGCGCGACTTACAAGGGGTATGTAAGTGTGGGGGATGGGGGGGATGGTAAACTTGCGGTCTGCAAGCACTTATATGAGCTTGCCGTCTTCCCACGGCCTCATGTTCTAACGCGTGACACTTTAGAATCAAATTGTGACAGCTAGGTGACAGCACTAATTACGAGAAATGATAAAATGTGGAAAAGAACGTGGAACGTCTACAATAAAAAGTGATTCTACATCTGCGTGCTCTAAAGTGTCCACAGACTTCGATAATCTAACGGGGCGACGTGCTGGGAGAGACAGATTCACTCAATGCTTCGCTTGCCTGCCGTGCCTGCTGCTTCACGGCCTCCCTGGTCTTTTTCGCCCTTTTTGAGCTCGAGCGCATAAACACGCTGCACAAAGAGATCAGCAACACCCCTGGCGAAGATAAAGCCAAACACACCTAATAACAGAATCCCACATCCGCAGACCGTGCATGCCAGGCAGGAAGTGCGTCCGGACCTGCTGCTCTGCCACAGACTGCATGGGATCACCGCGCGGGTCGTCGTCGGGATCGAACGCTGCGCGTATGACATCTGCCGCCTTCATCTTGGGCACATTTTGATGCGTAATCGGCGCACTGCGGTATATGCTCTTCTTGAGCAGCGCCAGCGCCTCGGGCTACAACCGTGCGTCAGCCCATGTCCTGGAGTATGCAGCAGACGCCTCACCGTATCCCGCCGATTCACGATAGCCGACAGCGGCACATTCTCGCCCTCGAGGTCCAGCGGCCCCCACCGCCGGTCGTTGTCGATGCGCCCGGGCCGCGAGAAGCTCGACAGCGTCGACATGTTCGACGTGAGCCGCGGCGGGTGCAGCGGGGGCGCCTTCGCGCGCTCGTGCACGAGCAGCAGCCCCTGCTCGCGCGCGTTCTCCAGGATGCGCTTCGCCACCGCCTCGTGCTTCGCGCGCTTCTTCTGCGCGCGCGCCGCGCTCCGCTTGAACTTCGCGTCCCACTCCTTCTGGCCGGACCACCACTTGTTCAGCGGGCCCTCCTTGAGCAGGCCCACCTCTTCCGGGCGGATATCGAGGATCGCACACTCCTCGGGGGGCTCCATCGGCCGCACGATGCCGTGCACGTCGACGCGCTCGCGGATCATGGCCACACCAGGGACGTCCTGCACCTTCAGCTTGCCGGCGGCACGCGCTGCATCCCCGTTCGCGTTCTCCGGCGCCATGTCCACCTGCTCATCGTCTCGCTCCACCGCCTCCGACACCTCTGCCTCGTTCACCCTGTAGATTTCCACGTCCGAGCGCGTGCACGCGTCGCCGCGACGGTCGTGGATGTCCTTCGCGTTTGCCGCCGCCTCGTGCCGCTCGTCGTGGTCCGGCTCGACCTCGATAGACAGGTCCGACGGCGGGCGGTGCAGCTCGGGGAACGGGTTCACCGCGACGTGCTCCGCGTCGTTGTGCGTGACATGCCGCACGAACTCTGCGATGGAGCGGTACGCGTATTTGGCCTGCACGACCCATCAGCATCGCAAAACCACAAATATGAAAGAGAGATGGCGTACGCTGGGCGTGAATGTGAAGACCGTAAGCACATGGCACATCCCGTCAAACACCTGCAGGTGCACCCGCGTCGGTTCTGTCCACGTTTCCGCATTCTCTTTCTGCCGGTGCCCGTCGCGCAACACGCCTGCACGCGCGGGGTAGTCGGCCGGGTGCGCAGCGCGGTGCGCGAGGTACACGATCTCGTCACGCAGCACCTCGCCGTCGCCGGCCATGATGTACAGGGGGCACAGCCCGCCTAGAGACCCTTGTAGGATGGGGGACACGAGCGGGTGCGAGAGTTGTCTGTGAGTACGTCAGCAGACGGGGGAGGGGGGAGCTAAGAGATGTGGGACGCACTCGGTGGCAGCATACATCTGGATCTGGGCACGCATCTCGAGAGGCTCAGCGTGCGGGTCATTCATCAGCACCTTCGGCGGTTTCGGTTGCCAGAAGTCGATGTCCTCCTTCCCTGGGATACCGTCCTGGTCACCGCGCTGGCCCTGCGGTTTCATGTCCTTATTTACGAGCCCATCCCCAGGCCCGTTCGCTGGGTCGGCTTGTCCAATTTCATTCCCGTCCGCGTGCCCATTCGCATTCCCGTTGGCGTGCCCATTGCCGTTGCCCAACGCGTCCCCGTTCCCATCAGCCACCCCCAGCGCATGTGCCTCCTCCACCCTCGCCTCCTGGCCCACCCCAGCCTCCCCCTCCATCCCCGCCTCCTCCTTCAGCGTATCCGCGTGCCCCGCCGGCGGCGCCCCCCGCGCCGCGCGCACCACGCGCTCCCCGTCCAGCTTCACCGGCCACAGCACGCTCGGCTTTGCGAGGAACCCGTGCGGCGGCACGATGTCGCTCGCCTCGTTGCTGAGCACGCTCGGGAACGAGTGCGTCAGGTCGACCCACGGGCTGATCAGCACCGCGCCCGCGGGCTGCGGGAGGCGCAGGTCGCGCAGCACGGAGAGGACCGCGAGCGCGAGGCCGCCGCCTGCGGAGTCGCCTGCGAAGACGATGCGGCTGGGGTCGACCGGCTGGTGGGGGGCGGAGGGGGGCGGGCTTGTTAGGTAGAAATCTGGGCATTTGCGAGCGGCGTTAGCGGGCAAGCGCGTCAATTAGACAGGGAGAGGGAATAGCATACAGGCGGCGAGCACGTCCTGCAGCGGACATGGCCAAGGATACTGCGGCGCCTTGCGGTAGTTCACCGCGAAGCATCTGCCCTTGATTTTGCGTGCTGTATGCAGCCAGCGTGTCAGCGGCGAGGTAAGATTACGCAGGCACAAGACGCACCGTAGCGGATAATCTGGTACCGGTGGGTGTCTGTGTAGCGGTCAGCAGGCGCGCAGGCGGAGAGGAGTGCACGCACTGATTGAGCCCCAGAAGTAGCCACCGCCGTGGATATACAGCTAGCCAAAATATCAGCCCCACTCTAAATACTAAGAACTGAGACCCACCATGACACTTTCCAGATGCTCCATCCTCAGAATATCCCGATCTGTCTCACTCATCTTGACGCCCTTGTCCTTCGGGGGTGCGGGGCTGAGATACTCCCGCTCCGTGATCCACTCCGCATCAATCCCGTCGAGCCCGCGCACTTGCCACCACCGCTCGCCGCCCACAACATTCTTGAGCTCTTCAGGGCCGAACCATTCTATGAGCTCGTCGGCGGCGCGGTTCGCGCAGGACAGCGGGATGCGCACGGGGCAGACGGCGCACCAGTACGGCGCGGGGACGTGCGTATTTGTGCTGAGAGTCCGGTCTCAGAAATGGGGAAATGAGTGAGGGGTGCGCAGCTCACAAGGCCTGCAGACTCTCGACCGTGTTGTTCGTCCCAAGCGCAATGAAGGCGCGCACGATGTGGAACGCCTCGTCAAAGAGGATGTCGTCCGTGGCCAGCGCGGTCTTGTCGCGGTGGTGCAGCTTTTTTCCTTTGCGCTTTTCATGCGCGAAGAAAGTCTTAATTACGACTACGAGCCAAGTCGTTCAGGTTAGCATTCAGCCGTGATAAGACAGAGGGTAGCGTACCTGGGGTGACGCAGGCAGCGGCGGTGAGGGTGTTGACGGGCATTTTGGTCGATGCAAAGGACTGGGAAAGGGCAGGATGTGTTATAGGTGAGATCTAGACATAACATGCGGAAGTTGCATCGATATATTGGACGTAAATGACGTCGCTCCACTGCACCAGCGCTTATAGCTCGCGTGCCATCATAGCTGTCAATACTGTCAAAATTACTCTGTTATCTTTGCCTTTGCCGTCGGTGGGATCCAGCGGGAGGATTTCAAGTCCAGCCGGGGTTGCACCGTGCAGTTGGGCTCAGGAAGGATGTGCGAGAAGACTGTTGTATAACTGTAGTCACTTGCTTAAGTGATGCTAAGACTCCAATGACCCCATCCCCTGGGCACGATGTTCTTTCTTGCGTGTAATGCGAAGTCAATGGACTGTATGCGCTGATTGATGAACGCCATGATATACACCTATCGCTCAGATCCAAAGCGGGCGCCCTCAGATCGCCTAGACATCCGCCATCTTCTCCCCACCGTCTGCATTCTCCCCCACAGCCTCCGACGCTTTCACCACAACCTCGGACGCGTTCGCCACCAGCTCCACCCGCCAGCCCTTCAGCGGCCCGAACAAGAGCGCCCACACCACCCACGCAGCAGAGCCCCAGAACAGAACCTGTGCCCCCACCGTGATCGCGCGAGCGGCGACGGGCAGCCAGGGGGACGTCGCGATCGGCGCGAGCGCCCACACGAGCGCGCGGCGGACGGGGAACGTGCGCGAGGGCGAGGCGGACAGCGGCGCGGGCGGGAGGTGCAGCGTCGGGCCGGGGTACGTGAGCGTCAGCAGCGCGGGGGCCGCGAACGCGGGCATCGCGACGCTCACCGCGTATGTGGTAGCGCCCTCGCTGTCGGTGCGGGCGGCGCGCAGGGGCAGGGCGGCGTGGGCGGGGTCGTGCATGGCGGGGACGCCCTCGAAAAGGAGCACCGCGTCGGCCATGCTGAACCACGGAAGCGCGACGCCGTTGAGCTCGCCGGCGAGGACGGGGGCGTGCGGCTGCACGGTCACGTTGCGCTCGTCGGCGCGGTCGGGGTGGAAGGTGAAGAGGGGGGCGCCGGAGGCGCGGAGCGTGTGCGTGGCCGCGTCGAAGGACCATTTGAGCGCGAAGGCGTCCTTGTGCTCCCACTTCTGCGCGAACCGCGCGGCATCTCCTGCACAGGGGGCACAGGGGGGGTCGGGTATGAAGTGACTGACTCTGTTCGCGGATCAGTAGCATTCGGGGAGGACGCGGATGGGCAACCGACCTATACGCGCGTGCCACCTGTGAGCCGCTGTTCAGGTTGCTCAGGACTGTGGCCTCGTCCACGGGAGGCGACGGGAGAGCGAGATAGATCGCGCCCAGACCTGGGGCAAGTTAGCCTCGCGCTGGCACGGATGGAGGCGATCCGGCTGCCATACCTAGGAACACCGCATACGCGTATGAGGACACGCACGCGAGGCGAAACAGAATCTTGAAAAAGAGCATTTTGTGAGATATTCCAGCTCACTCACATCGCCCTTTTGTATGGATGAGCAGTAGGCCGCAGCAGGGCGGTGTAATGCTAGTAGCACTAGAAGCGCGGTAGCACTGGCCCGATCGGATATCCCTCGCGCTGCCGCACGTGCACGATCAGCCCCAAGCACAACTTGAACCTCAATCACCACTGAGTACCTTGAATTATCTGCGTCAATCGTCGCAACGAACGTAAACGAAAGAGATCATTTACATTTCTGACTGATATCATCCCATTAATACTTTTGCGCTTGCCAATCTTCATATCCACTTTCCGACTCGCCGCATAAGCACAAATCAAGGCGAACGGAGGCGACAGGCTGTACAAAATATTATCACGCAATCGGCGTGGCTGAGTAAGAAACTAAGAACGAAAGGTGCAGGGAAATCCCAGAGAAGAATAGCCATGCGAGATCAACTCTATACTGCGCAACGACGCAAAATACAGGAAGAAACCCTCACAAAAAATGTGCTGAACATCTGGCTGGAGTAACATTCTCCTCGACGAGAGTCTCCTGAATGAAAATTGGCTTCAATCTAGCGGACAAGAGAGGCGAAGAGGGAGCTCGAGCTCGAAACACTGGTTACGGTGGCGATCCCCAAGGCTCACGCTGAAACAGTTCGCGAGATTGCGCATTTCCTCGTTTGTGAGTCTTGAGGAATTGGCACTCAATTAGTCCTCCCACTCGAAAAAATGAAGCGCAATAATAATACAGGCGAAAGGCCGCGGATAGACCCACCTTACACCATAGACCCGCCCAGCTTCACCTCAATCCGTCCCGCCGCCTTCACCCCCCCGCTCCCCGCCGCTTTCTCGCCCTCAGGCGCGTCCACCACAAGCCCCGCCCGCGCGCCCTTCAGCGGGCCGAACTGCAGCGCCCACAGCAGCCACGCAATAGAGCCCCAGAACGCGATCTTGACCGCCACCCAGATCACATGCGCGACCACGGGCAGCCACGGGGACGTCGCGAGCGGCGCGAGCGCCCACACGAGCGCGCGGCGCACGGGGAAGGTGCGCGAGGGCGAGAGGGAGAGCGGCGGCGGCGGGAGGCGCAGCGCCGGGCCCGGGTACGCGAGCGTGAGCAGCGCGGGCGGCGCGAACGCAGGGCCGGCGTCCGCGGGCATCGCGACGCTCACGGCGTATGTGGGGGTACCCGCGCTGTCGGTGCGGGTCGCGCGCAGGGCGAGGGTGCCATAGGCGGGGTCGTGCGCGGCGGGGACGCCCTCGACGATGAGGATCGCGTCGGCCATGCTGAACCACGGGAGCGCGATGCCGTCGAGGTTGCCCGCGACGACGGGGACGGCGGGGCGGACGGTGTCGTTGAGCGCGGGGTGGAAGGTGAAGAGGGGGATGTTGGAGGCGAGGAGCGTGTGCGTGTGCGCGTCGAAGGACCATTTGAGCGCGAAGGCGTCCTTCTGCGTCCACATCTGCGCGAACTGCGCGGCTTCGCCTGCGTAGGGGACGCGGGGTATGAAGTGATCGACTCTGTGCACAGATCAGCAGCGCTCGTGGGGGATATGTGCATGGGTAACTGACCTGTATGCGCGCGTCACCTGGGAGCCGCTGTTCAATTTGCTTAGGATTGTGGACTCATCCACGGGGGGCGACGGGAGGCCAGCATAGACTGCGCACAGACCTGGGGGTGGGTTAGTCTCGCATGGATTGAGGCGACCTGGGTGTCGTACCTAGGAACAAAGCAAAGGCGTATGCGCACAGGCAAATGAGATGAAACAGAACCTTGAAGAAGATCATATTGGGCGAGATTCCAGCTCACGCCCCGCGGCCGTCCCCTTTTGTATGGACGAGTGCCAAGTGGTAAACTGCAGTTACCAGGGCAGTGTTGAGGGGATGTGTCGCCGTGCCGGCTTCATTCGATCGTCGAAGCGCCCGTGGCATGCCCTCTCTTCCGCCCATCCACGGCGCCTACCCCGTCGGCGCGACCGACTTCACCGTCCCCCTCCACTCAACCACCTACATCGGCAGCGCGAAATTCAAAGATGGCACTCCAGCGCTGGCGCTCGAGGAGGTCGCATTCACCGCATTCTACCCCGCCGCTCCGTCCGCGCCCACCGACCGCCCGCTGAACTGGCTCGGCAGACCGGTCAGCACGATGCTCCGCGGCTACGCCCACTTCGGCGGCCTCTCCAGTGAGCACCGCGCCCCCCGCACGCGGCCCCGCTGACCGACGCGCAGGACTCACGGAATGGGTGTTCTGGCCGCTCATGTACCTCTACGGCTCCCACATAACCGTGCGTCTCCCCACCCCCGCCCCGCCCATCTGACCCCACCCCAGATCCCCGTCGCGCACAACGCGCCCCTCCGCCCGCCGCCCGGCGACGCGCCGTACCCGCTCGTGCTCTTCTCGCACGGCCTCGGCGGCACGCGCACCTCCTACGCGGCCGTCTGCGCGCGCCTCGCCGCCGCCGGCCGCGTCGTCCTTGCAATGGAGCACCGCGACGGCACGGGCCCTGCGTGCGTTTGGGGTGCCGGCGACGCGCAGCGCACGCTGTTTTACATCCAGGACGACGCGGTCGTCTGCGGCGCGGGCGCGGGCGGGGACGGGCCGATGCCGCTGCGCACGGACCAGCTCGCGATGCGCCGCGCGGAGGTGTACGCCGCGTACGACGCGTTCCGCGCGCTCGTCGACCCCGCGCACACGCCCCTGCACGCTGTGCATACTGCTGAGGGAGACAAGGTGGATTTGAAGAGCTGGGAGGGCGGCGTGCAGGTGGGCGCGGGGGTCGTGCTGGCGGGGCACTCCTTTGGCGGGGCGACTGTCGTAAGTTACTGGTCATATCTCTCTAAATTGAACTGGAGTACTGATGGACGTGCATAGCTCTCGATCCTGGCGAACCCCCCGCCCGCGCAGCACGCCCGCATCCCCGTGACGCACGCGCTCGCGCTCGACCCGTGGCTCGAGCCGCTCGCCGCGTCCTTCCCCGGCCCCCTCCCCGCCGAGCCGACGCTCCTCACCGACGCAACCACCTCAACCGCCACCGTCCACGACTCCCCCGAAGTCAGCGACGCGGCCGTCGCGCAGCACCTGAAGCCCGCGCCGCAAAGCGGGCAGCCGCGCATGCTCGTGCTCAACAGCGAGGGCTTCACCCTCTGGACCGCCCACTTCGAGCGCCTGCGCGGCGTCGTGCGCGCGTGGGGCCGCGTGCTCACGCTCGTGCGCGCGGAGCACATCTCGTTCTCCGACTTCCCGCTGCTCCCGCTGCTGCGCCGCGCGCGGGGCGCGGCGCTGATGGACCGCACCGTCGAGCTCGCGGACGCGTTTCTGGAGGGCCGCGTGGACGAGGCGCTGGCGGGGATGGGCGCGCGGGTGCGCGAGATGGAGGTGGTTGAGGAGCTGGGTAAGGGGGGGAAGGGGAAGCGGCGGCTGGTGGGGGAGGTCGGGGATGTGGTCGTGCATTGAGGGCGGCGATTGGGTGCGTGTATACACGATGTGGCGATCTGTGAGGGATCTTATAATGGATGGAGTTTGCGTGCAGTGGCTGGTCGTGTTTGTATTTCTGGGATATACCGGATTGGGAAACGTGACTCAGGGACAGGCGCTAAAGTTTTATCTCCATCGCATATCTGACGACCACTATCTGACTCTGACTCTGACTCGCATTCTCCCCAGCAATTGCAAGCAGCATCTCTGAACTCGTTCTAAGCGCAACGCCCATTCTTATCGCGCCCATTCGCGCCGCGATCACCCTTTAACACCCATATAGATTCTGACAAGATGCCGCCGAAGCCCAAGGCCGACCCCGCCGCGGACCCCGCCATCGCGCTCTTCAAGGCGCTCGGGCTCCCGCAGGCCAAGGCGATCGAGGCGAACAAGAACCCCAAGGCCGCCGCGGCGCTGCGCGCGCTCGTCGCGGCGCACGACCTCGCCGCGGACGGCGGCCTCGACGAGAAGCGCGCGGTGCTGATCACCGCGCTCGCGGGGCACGTCGCGAAGGCGGACGCGCTCGGCGCGGCGGAGCAGGCGTTTGTGGTGCGCGAGGTGCTGGAGGGCCGGCTGAAGAGCGTGGACCAGGTGTCGGGTGAGTGCGTGAGCGGTGGTATCGTGGGCGGTGCTGATGCATGGCTGGGCAGCGGCGGCGAAGTACGTCGAGACACACAAGCTGCCCATCGATCGGGCGGAGTTCGACAGCGAGTGCGGTGTCGGTGCGTCCCAAGCACCTTTCTCTTCGCTTTGTTCTCACGTGTATGCGCAGGGTTCACGATCACGCCGGAAGAGGTGCTGGCCAGCGTCAAGAGCTACATCGCGGCCAACGCCGTCGCGGGCTGGGCGGGCCTCGGCGCCGCGCTCAACGGCGTGAAGCAGACCCCCGCGCTGCGCTGGGCCGCGCCGCTCGAGGTCAAGAACGCCGTCGAGGCCGCCTTCACCAGCGCGTTCGGCGCGAAGGAGGCCGCGCCCGCGAAGCCCAAGAAGGCCGCCAAGGACAAGGACAAGGACGCCGCGCCGAAGGACGCCGCGCCCGAGCCCGCGCGGCGCACCGTGTTCGAGGACGGCTTCCTCGGCGCGCTGCACAGGCCCGGCGAGAACCCGCAGACGCGCGCGGCGCTGCGCGACGCGCACCTCGCGGCGACGCACGGCGCGGTGTGGACGCGCTTCCCGCCCGAGCCGAACGGCTACCTGCACATCGGGCACTCGAAGGCGATCTTCGTGAACTTTGGGTACGCGGCGTTCCACGGGGGCAAGACGTACCTGCGCTACGACGACACGAACCCCGAGGCGGAGGAGGCGCGCTACTTTGAGAGCATACTGGAGATGGTGCGGTGGCTGGGGTACGAGCCGTGGAAGGTCACGTATTCGAGCGATTATTTTGACCAGCTGTACGAGTTGGCGGTGGTGCTGATCAAGAACGGGAAGGCGTATGTGTGTCATTGCACTCGTAAGTCTCGCAGATTGTACCTCACTCTTGCTGAACCTGCCACCAGGTGATGAGATCAAAGCGAACCGAGGGGAAAAGGTCGCCGCCCCCAAGCCATGTGTACACCGTGACCGGCCGCTTGAAGAGTCGCTGGCAGAGTTCGAGAAGATGCGTATCGGCGCGTACAAACCCCAGGAAGCAAATCTGCGAATGAAGCAGGACCTCACGGACGGGAACCCGCAGATGTGGGATCTAACCGCCTACCGTGTCCTGAATGCATCCCACCACCGGACTGGCGATAAGTGGAAAATATACCCCACATATGATTTCACACATTGCTTAGTCGATAGTTTCGAGAATATTTCGTAAGCTGCATTCGGCTGTCGCTTGGATTGCCCATGCTCACTATCATCTCTAGCCACTCCCTGTGCACGACCGAGTTCGTTGCCTCCCGCCAGTCGTACGAATGGCTATGCGACGCTGTTGATATCTACAAGCCCAGACAGTCCGAGTACGGCAGACTTAACGTCCAGGGCACTGTCATGTCGAAACGGAAAATAGCCGCATTGGTCAACGAAGGCCATGTCAGTGGCTGGGATGACCCCAGACTGTACACGCTGATTGCTCTTCGGCGGCGCGGCGTGCCCCCTGGTGCCATCAGGGCCTTTGTAAGTAGTTTGGGAGTCTCCACCTCGACCTCGAATATCGAAGCGGTTCGCTTTGAGCAGTCTGTCAGGCAGCACCTGGAGCATGCGGCCCCACGGCTGTTCATGGTCCTTCGGCCACTCAAAGTAACCATCGAAAATCTGCCTGAGGACTACGTTCTCATGATAGAGAAGCCTCTACACCCCAAGGTGCCGGAGCTGGGCACGACCACGATACCCTTCACTCGCACAATTTACATTGACGCGGATGACTTCCGCAAGGAGGATTCCCCAGATTACTTCCGGCTCGCACCCGGCAAGTCCGTAGGGCTGTTCCAGGGACCCCACCCCATCACCTGCACCTCGTTCAAGACAGATCCGGTTTCCGGTGAGGTCACAGAGCTCATATGCAAGCTGGAAAACGAGGGTCCTGCGAAGAAACCCAAGGCCTTCATCCAGTGGGTTGCCGAGCACGCCGCCTCCGGGAGCCCGGTGCGCGTGGACGAGACGCGGGTGTTCCACCAGCTCTTCAAGAGCGACAACCCGCTCAGCGCCGTGCCGGACTTCAAAGCGGACATCAGCCCCAACAGCCTGGAGGTCATCAAGGGCGCGCTGGTGGAGGTGGGCGTGTGGTCCCTCGCAAAGCGCCTGATGCAGGACGCACGCCGGGAGAGCAAGGAGCGGCTGTCGGAGGCGCAGAAGAACAACCCGGGCGCCACGGCGTCGGGCGACGCGCACGACGACACGCCGCATGCCACTTTTGAGCAGCTGATTGGCCCAGAGTGCGTGCGGTTCCAGGGCCTGCGTGTGGCGTACTTTGCGCTTGACAAGGATGCCAGAGTAGCGTGTCTGGACGAAGGCGATGATGTAGCTCCTACTCGGAAGCAGGGCGACTTCATTGTGCTGAACCGCATTGTCAGTTTGAAGGAGGATTCAGGGAAAATATGATGGGATGGACAAATGTATATCCTTGTATATCAGAACAGCTTTGATTTTTCTTTTTATCTCATGTCACATCTGAATGATAGTACACTTGATTTCGCGGAAACGTTGCTCGCCTCGAGAATTAAGTTGCTATTATGCTCGTGATTTTCTGAGCACCTGCAAGCCGGAAAAAATCAATTCATGAACCCTAAAGAAATGGAAGGCAAGTAAGAACCCAATGGTATATGCGGGCAGGAAGTACAGTAGAAGTGTATGCGTAAGTGGTCTCGCAAAGGTATACAATCCAACAATCATAAAATACAGTGATCCGTGTGAAAAGCAAACCCAAGACCGCCGTGATCTACACGGCTGAGAACGTGAGGATACAGCACGAGCCGCTCGTAAAGAAGATAGTTGGGGCAACGTCCATCACAGCAAGAAGAGCTCAAATAAGTTAGATGCCCCCGTAGAACGAGTCCGCGTCCCCGGTGTACGGCTCGTGCTCGTGGACGATTGCATGCGCGCCGAACGGGTTGGCCTGCTGCTGCGCCGACCGCCGGCGCGCGTGCAGCGCGTCGAGGTGCTCCTGCGTCGTCAACGCCCTGCCCGCCGCCGGCCGCTCGTCGGCGTACGTCTGCCGCGGTTGCGCGGGGTAGCCGTAGCTCTGCTCCGGCTGCTGCGCGTACGACTGCTGCTGGGGCCCTGCATAGGCATTGCTCGGTCCCGCGTAGGCGTCGTTTTGGCCCGCATACGCATTGCTCGGGCCCGCGTACGCATTGCTTGGGCCCGCATACGCATCCTGGGCGTACGCCTCCGGCACAAAGGGGTTGCTCGGGTGCACGGAGACGGGCACGGGCGCGAACATGTCCATGGTGGGGACGGCAGCGGCCCCGCGGGGGCGGGGCGTGACCGGCTCGAAGGTGTCGTCGAAGTCCTCGCCCCGGCGTCGGTTGCGCTGCTTGCAGTAGCAAATAAGGTACGTGAGGAGACCCAGCGCGACGAGGCCGACGACTGTGAACGTGCCCGCTACGGCGCCCGTGTTGGAGAAGAATCTGGGTGGGGTGTTAGGCGCGGCTGACGGAGAGGGAGAATTGACCTACCCGGAGGACGAACGGTCCGCGTTGACATCCCCGGCAGCCCCAGCAGTCGGGGAGGCCACGGGTACGAGTCGGTTGCTGGTGGACGAGGCAGTGACAGTGAGGACCGTAGGAGTCGGCGAAAAAGTCGAAGAGAGGGTGGGCAGTTGCAGCCTAATAGACAGTGTAAGTATAAGATAGATTATCGTATACCGATCACGTACGGCGATGCGACGACGATAGATACAGTGGAGGAAGAGGAGGATGGGACCGCTGAGGACGGCAATGGCGGCAAGACTGATGTCGGCACGGCGATTGTGATACTGCTTTCCGGGCTAGTTGATAGCGATGGTGATGCAGTGCTGGAGGACACGGAGCTTGCCGCCGAAAATGTTGGGGTAGTCACGGAGAAAGAGGGTGTTGAGGTGCTGATCGGCACACTTGTCGAATGTGAGCTCGAGCTCGTCGTGGTCGGGAAGACTGGGGAAGTGGTCGAGGGCACCACCGGCTTCGAAGACGAGCTCGCCGAACTGGCCTGTGAGCTCGTGGTCGGCTCAGTGATGAGGGAGTCCTTGAGAACATGCGGATCGAGGGCCCTTCGCTTCTCCATTCTATCCATGTGAGCGTTGAACGGCCCTCTCCTGGTGGGCTCAAGGGACGCGACGGTGAAGGATGCAAAAGAGAGTGACAAAAAGAGCGTGAGGGGGCGTCGCATGGATCCGGGGAGGGGTGACCGCCGCATTGCCATCACTGAGGGCTAGTGGCAGAAGGCAGGATGCGGCTGGCTGACCACCATCCCCGTATCTCGACACTTTCAAGGCACACATGCCAAGCACACGCGGTCTTCACCGGTCACAAGGCCTTCAGTGAGAACCATCCAATTGTATCCGAGTGCGCGTCTTTCCCTTCTGTCATGATCGACCGTTTTCCAAAAATGTCCAACCAATTGCCAACATCAGCTAGAAGTAATGACAATCTCTCCTGGGCTGAACCCAATCTGCCGCATAAACTCTCGTGAAGCTTTCACGAACGGTTTGCCATCTATCTGGAAGCACATCTGCTTCAGGTTTTTTTCATCCATGGCTTTTCTGATCAGCTGCCTGTCTCGGTATCCATTTGTGCGATCGCTCAACTTTGCGGCAAGCTTGACTTTGGACTGGTCAAATATCAGCTTGAGCTGGACAGCAGACTGACTTGACGAAATACCCTGTCGCTCAATGTAGGCCACACAAGCATGATGTCTGGCTCGGGTCTCCAGCTCATGGCACCAACTGGGGCTCAATGTAAGCCAGCAACATAAACACGATATCTGGAGCTTACAGTAATACCAAGCTTCCTATAACAGCAATAGTGAGCTCTCCGCATGCGATTCCTTGCAATACAACGCACCTTTTTCTTCTCATACAAGAACGTATGGTAAACTTGATCCCCAGGTTCGCCCCCATTCGTAACATACTGTTCCGTCCGCAATCTGGCACTCTCGTTGTGCGCCCAATCTACCAAATAAGTCCCAGATGGACCCTCCAACTTAATCGCGTCGTAGACGAACACTGCTTCGATATCGCGGACGATTTTGATCGACATGGCGATCTGGTTCAATGTCTTCAACCTGGGAGCCATCACATGTCAGCACCGGTGATACCGCTAGCAAAGAAGCATCTTTACTTGTCGAATGAAATCTGTTCATGCACGCAAACTTTTCATCAGCAAGCAAGTTATAAAACGGTCAAAGTCTCTTCATCTAACCGTTTTGCCATTCATTATTGGCCCGAGGCGCTGAGGCAGATCGTCCCATTTTATCCCGGGAGATACAACTGCAATCGAATGAGGCGGCTTCGAGTAGTGAATTTTCCAATCTGCGTTGCCAGCCATGGACGCCGAACTGGATTCCTCGGTCGAGGTGGCCTTGACTGTCTCGCCAGGTGACCTGCTTCTTTTGCTAACAGTCCGCGTGATCACGGGCTGCGCCCTGTTGCCCTCGCTAGATCCTGAGGTCTGCCTTCGTGCACCGCTCGGACCTGCCTGAGACTGTAAGAGACTCTGTCGGCCGTTGGGGTTGGATCTCGTTGGCCGCGCTGTGTCGCTGCTATCGGAGCTGCTTAGGACCCTCGGGCGCGGCTCCAAAAACGCCCGCGGCTCTCTCTTCGCCTTCTGCTTTCCTTTGCTCTTGGTCGAAAGCGCAATACCGTCGTCCTCGGCCTCCAAATCCACCTTGTGCACAATGAGAAGCCGTCAACATCGAAACGCACGCGAACTCACCAAGATGGCATCGAGCGCGCTCATCATGCCCCGCAGCTTGCGCACGACCTTCTCTTTCGCCTCGCGGGCCTTCGTCATCCCGCCTTGCTTGGCTTCATCGACCTCGCCTTGCAGCTCTTCATTTGCGCGCCAGAGGCCCTCCATCTCGCTTGTCGAAACGGCGAGCTGCGCCTCGACCGCGTCCAGTCGCTCCTGCGCCACCCTAGTCTCTTCCGTGGACCGGTTCGCGATGTCGGTAAGACTGGTTTGGACACGGGTGACCGCTGAGACGATACTGGCGAGCTAGTATGTACATGTGTTCATTAGCTACAGCCTAATTTATATATGCACGAATGATTTTCATACCTGCTCTTGGGCGGATCGCAAGTCGGCATGAATAGGTGAAGCCATTGAAAGCACGCAGGTTCGAGTCAGCAATTGAGAGTCCGCGATCGTGAAGGAGAGATCTTATCTCCTCTTCCAGCGCTGCTTGCCTGCCTATATGCGTACTTGAGCTAGTCTGACATCTCCCCTGTCGAGTCGTCGACGGCTCGTGCTGCACCCTCAGCCGGGTATCTCCGCCGAGCTTCCAGCTTCATCTCAGCTTTCACTGTGGAATGTCCAAGGCGACCAAGCTGCTCGTAGATGTCCACACCCATGTCTACCTGCCGCGCTATGCGCAGGTTCTCCGGTCGCGTACAACAGCCCCGCGTATCCTTACCCGCCAATCGGCTGCAGGCAAGCCTGAGGAGAGGCTGGTGATCTTAGACAACGAGCCCAGCGGGGGTCGGCCGGTCGGCGCACAGGTACTTTCTCTCAAGTTCACGCTGATCACCCATGCTGAATTACACACTATAGTACTGGGATAGAGACGAAAAGCTGGCATTCATGGATAAGCACGGGATCGACATCTCGATCGTAAGGTGCGTGTATCCTCGCACAGCGGCAGGCGACGCCCTAATCCCCGTGTGCACGAACAGCTCCGCCAACCCGTGGCTCGACTTCCTGCCTGCGTCCACTGCACGCAGCCTCGCGAACGAGCTCAACGACGACCTCGAGGCGTACTGCTCCACGGGCCCCCTCGTCGCCGCGTCGCCGCCGCGCGTGAAGCGCCTCTATGGCTTCGGGCTCCTCCCGCTCGTGCCCGAGATCACGATCGCGTCGCTGCTGGACACGGTGCAGCAGATCGCTGCGCTGCCGCACCTCAAGGGGATCATCATGGGCACGCGCGGCGTGGGAAAGGGGCTCGACGACGCGGCGCTGGACCCGGTGTGGGACGCCATCGAGAAGGCGGGGCTGGTCGTGTTCCTGCACCCGCACTATGGCGTCGAGAGCGCGCAGTGGGGGGAGAGGGACAACGGGCACGTCCTCCCGCTCGCACTGGGCTTCCCATTTGAGACAACTATCGTCAGTCTTATCATGTTTGTGATACTTGCCATGCTGATGCGGTTTGGTAGGCAACTACGCGATTGATCCTCTCTGGTGTCTTTGACCGCTTTCCGTCGCTGCGTGTCCTGCTCGCGCACTCGGGTGGGGCCCTTCCTCAACTTTCTTCCCGCCTTGCGTCTTGCATAGACCATGACCCGGTGGTAGCCTCGAGACTCAAACACGACGCCCGATACTATCTGGGCAGACTTTATTACGACGCCGTGGCATACGGCTCTGCCGAGCTACGTTTCGTCAGCGATGTCATTGCTCGCGCTGATAGCTACTCGAGCACGGCAGCCTCCGCTGACTCGGTTGCGTCGAAATTGGGGAGCAGCCAGATGATGTGGGGCACGGACCACCCCTTCTTTCCCCCTCTGTCCAATACGGAGAAGTGGAAGAGCGTCGTGGAAAACCTCGATGCCATTGACGGTGTCAAGGAGTGGACGCAAGAAGAAAAGGATGGTGTGAGAGGGGGTAATGCCCTGGCATTGTTCAATCTATAACTTCATGTCTAGGTTGGGGCTACCTGATATATCTATTACACGGCCTCAATTGCTCTTTGGCATCTGGATCTTGAGACTGAAGTCGATGTGCTGCACAGATTGATGTACGACGCTGGTGCTCAAGATGTCGATGTCTGTAACTGTATGAGTCCCACCCAGCTCTATGTTTACTGCCTCCACGCACCGTTGATTGCTCTTTCCTGCAAGTTAGCTTCGGTGATGTTGCCGCTGGTCTCGAACAGGAACTTCCGCTTCCCGCTCCACTTCTCTCGCAGTCTCTGAGACACGCTCACCAGTTCGCTGCCTTCAATATTGTCCAGCATGATTATATCAGCGCCGGCATCGATTGCTTCATCAGCCTCGGCCTCGGAACCCACCTCCACGTCGAGGAGGAGGCTGAAACCCCCTACCTTGCGAGCTTGCTGGATGGCGGCTGTGATAGAACCTTTGGTTCATTTGAGTTAGCACATTCTCACTGCGGGAATAGATTGCGCACCTGAAGACCAGATGTGATTGTCCTTGAGCATAATCATGCTCGACAGGTCATGTCGGTGAGGATCAATCCCTCCCACCATCATCCCATACTTCTCCACGAGACGGAAACCGGGTGTGGTCTTGCGCGTGCCTGCTATAATGCCCTTGTAGCCATATCCCGTTGCAAGATCCTTAATGCGCTTCGATCTGGGAGGAAGGGTCAGATGCTTAGTCGAGAACATCCATTCGGGAACTCACTTTGTAGCGATCCCACTACATCTTGCTAGCATATTCAAGGCCACCCGCTCGCCGAGGAGCAGATGCCGCGCCTTGCCCTTCACGGTGGCGACGTGCTTGACGGGCTCGAATGTAGAGCCTTCTTTCACGTGCCATTGCACCCTTTGAGAAAGTCAATTGAATACGCACTTGATTACTTCAAAAAGGTACGTACTCGCACCCCAGCTGGGCGAATACCTCTGTGAAGAATGGGGACCCAGCAAGAACGGCAATTTCTTTGCCCTTGCCGAATAGGAAAGCCTCACGCTCCACTTCACCAACGACATAGCCGCCATAGTCAAACGACGGAGTGTCCTCCGCCAGCCAGGTTGTCACTTGAGGCTTCCAGCTTGGAGGCAAGAGATGTTCATAGGAGTTGGTCAGGTCGGCCATGATTAGTGTGCAAGAGTAAATCTAAGCGCGCGATCGGCGAACTTGATGCATAATAAGCGAGATAGGGGCTTTAATTTCCAGTTCAGGCAAAGCAAGGTATGTTTTTAAGGTTTGTTTTGGAATTTTTACATCCGAGTACCAGTAAGGACAGTGAGTGCCTGTGGGCGATGCGCGAGGAATGCTACAGGGCGATTAAACGAACATGAAAACGGGAAGCAAGTGCGTGGTGGTATGTATGGCCAATGCGTAATGGTATATGCCAGGAATCATCAGATGAGGAGCATAGCCCCAGCGAGCACGAGCGCACCCGCAAGGCCGGTCTGGGCGGCGAGGGAACCAGCTCCGTTAGGCGTAGCTGATGCCGAGGGGGTCGTGTCAGTGGGGGTAGTTTCTGGAACAGTCGCGGTGTTGGGTGCGACGATGGTCTGAGCCCTGTGAACAAGAACAATGTCAGCTCAACAGCAAAACGTAACATGAGAACAAGCACTTACGCTACAGTCGAAGAGGTGGAGGTGACGTTGGGGGTCTTGATGGGGAATGAGCCTGACTTCGCGAGGACCGTGTTGAGATCGGTGGCGTCCTGCACGAAGTTGACAACGAATCCCGTGCCCGAGGGCCAGCCACCACTGGGCGGGTTGGCTGTGATTTCCGTCAACGAGGAATCAACCAGTGCGGCAAGAATCTGGTTGTCTGCAATGCTGGGATTCTAGAGTCGACCATCAGGTACCGACTAAGGGGGGATAAACTAGAGACTGACCACCGGATTCGTCAAAACAGCGGTGAAATTGAGGGGGTCCTTCGCGCCGAGTGTCCAGGACAGTTTGTTGGGACCAGTGGTGGTCCATCCCGCGCCAGTGGGCGATGTGATCTCAAAAGCCAAGGCAGAGGCGGCGAAGAACGAGAGGAGGGCTGCTGTGGTGGCGCGCATGACGGTAAGAGTGAGGGGGAAGAGAGGGGGAAGGGAGGAGATTATAAGAGGGATGGTAGGGAAATAGAGGGGGGGTGAATAGAATAGGACCACCAAGAACTCTGATGTTTTAAACCACCAGTTTCCGGCATACGGATCACCCCCTATAATCCCACATTTTGAGAATGCACTAGTACATAGTAGTTGATGCCATTGATGCGCCGCAGCGATCCTCGTCGGTTGACTTATCCATCCTGAGCGGTGTGACCCGAGCAGCCCCCTTGATAACAATATGTCCTGGAAGACGTCTTGAATTTGGGACTCTCAAAGATATCTCGTTATGAAATTTAGAGGAACGTTCACATGCCATGGCGGTGATAGGCACGGCGCGTCCAGAATGAACTTTGCGCGTAACTACTAGTAATGCCGTGACAGCGACCCGAACCGGCACGCAACCCGGCAAGCATGCTCGTTCCCAACTGAAACATTTCAACTTGGCAACTCACAGTCGTCACTGCTGTCAGTGTGATTCGGACATTACTGCTGGACGGTTCTAGTTCATCTTTATCTGTGCATTCTATCTGATTTGACAGGTCCAAGCCTTGCTTTAAATTTCCTTGCTACCGACTTGCCCCGGGCCGGAAGACCTAATGCTTTCAGTGGATACTAGTAGTAATTGCAAGTGCCAGCAGCCTCGATCATCTGCAACGCTACGTTATAATGGCGGTGTGCTCGGTCGATCTGCAGCATCCCTGATTATAAATCACATATGATCACCAGTCAGAGGACGGCGATGGTGCCACAAGTTGGGGAAATATCGAAAGGCTCCCTTTTTGGATGGTCATTGCCGCTTGCCTTCCCGAACCATACAAACAACACCCACCATACATAGGCAAAGGAAGCTCGTGTGTGGTTGGGTCAGTGGGACATCGACCCCCGTCGGGCCTGTCATCAACAATGCAAACTAATTTCCGGAGGCAAGAAGCAATCTTCTGATGTACTTCTACTAGTGCTTGAAAAGCGGTGGGCAAGCTCGTTTATTTCTTCCAAAGAACATCGATACATCCGAGCAGACTATTGGAGGTATGTTCGACAGACAGCTTTGTGTAGTCTGCGTCTACTTAACTGCTGTATTACTAGCGCAAAGAAGAGTTCACGACGAAGTTGGAAGCCGTCGTAACCGCTAAGATTTGCGAAAGACGCGAGACGTGTTCTACGTGCTGTTCGTTTTTTTCCAGAGGCTCCAGGTAAGCACATATCTCGAGCCATCTGTCCCAGATTCCGTGGCGACAGCCCCGTCTGATCGTGACATTATGGCCAGGTAGAGACTATGCCAGTGCGCTAGTACGCAGTGTTATCAATAATGAGTATCTCGTATGTCTGGAAACTTACGTATCGCGTAAGGCTGATGCTCAAGGCCGGGCCACTTGGCTCACTTCGAGCAACAAGGCCATCCCAGGCTTTTGGACGGTTGAATGACTCTCACTGAGAGACACTATGGTTATATAAAATATTGTCAGTTTTCCCGTCGCCTTTCCAGGCGCTTCACTCTGACGCATACCTCTTCGCCAGTGAGCTCGAAAAAGTTCAAAAAGTGATATACGAGAAGGCACCAATTTTTGTCTGGGCTCAAAGAATCGGTTGACACTGCAAGGATGTTGGTGCGCTGTTCATATGAATTTGGCTCGTATGAACTCAGATTACTCAAGTAGATGTATCTGCTTATCCATAATTGATTCATCAGAGTTATCACCCAGTCCTAATAGACGCCCAACTTATCAGAGTCGCTGAGTTCGATTTACTCTAAAGCGCCCATGGTTAGTCCCACCGTGACAGTTGCCAGTGCTGCGCTTCGATTTCGCCGTCACCATTCATGATCATGCCCTGCGATTCAAATGATGGGAGTTCCCCGATAGTATCTACCATTCACACTAAATCAGAAATACAGAGATCAAATATGTCCAGTCGCCGCCCCGTTGTGGTCAATCGATTGAGATACTGTAAGTATTGTCTTTGGGAGACCATGTCATCTTCGTATGAATAGACCCATTCATCATCTACAGATGATATTGCGAAAGCTTCCAATTCCTCTTTAGATGCTTTCAAAACCGACAATTTCATGCGTTATCTCACGGAAACTCCAGTAAGCCTTTCACCTTCTTGATTCAACGAAGTAGCGAGCCCTCACACAGAGCCCATATATGTAGGACCGAAGTTCGGGTCGCGCCCGACTGCAGCTAATTATCAGACGGGCCATTGTTTGCACTAGATGCATAACAATGATCCATAATCATGTTGCAAATACAGTCGATGCTGGAAGTTCGGTAGTGTTCGGGTAGCTAGATTCATCATTTTTCTTGAAGTTCTTTACTGACTCAGACATATTCAGCGTAGAGCCACCAAGTTCCGAATGTAGCAGAGGGAAGACATTATTTGAACGACTGCTAGCAAAGTTGCTGGTGTTGACTATCATTCTCAATTGGCTGACATTGACTGCTCAACAAAAGAAGGTATTCGTCCTCACATCGAGTCTCCTTCCGGACTAAATTATTTATATATTGGTCGACTGATTCAGCGCCGGGAAGAGTTTCAATCGAAAAATAAAGCCTTGATCTCTTCTACGGTCGGGGACCGAGTTAAGGATATGTGGTTCGTCGCCGAGCTCTTCACGGCGCCGCAACGTCAAGGTAAGTAGGTGTATCGACAAGATATACGGGATGCCTCAACCGTCAATCAAGGGCGAGGATATGCCGGTGCTCTTCTGAATAGCATATCAGCTTTGGTGAGTCCTAGTCTTCCAGCAAGTGAGCTGCGACAATCCAATCGCCAGGGATGTATACAGGCAGACTCGCAGGATTGCGCAACTTGGCTCACATCAAGTAACGTCCTGAACCGAGGGTTCTACAACTCTCAGGGATTCATAACAGTTGGCACGATTAGTCTCGGGGAGAGTAATGCTGACTGGCATGAATCTCCCATTTTATTTGATGTGGCAAGTGATTGATCTGCCTTATTTGGTTATAAATACGCTCATCCTGGTCGCCGCAGATGGTCAGAGAGCCGCAATGCCCAGTGGCCACCACTGGCTACTGATCATGTGCCATACGATGCATGATCATTCAGACTAGGAGCATCGGACGTAGACATTTCAATTTGGTAATATACGCCAGCAGTTTCTCGTATTGTTAGGGCAGATCGAAATTTGAAAGGTGCAACAGGATTGGAGATTTATGCCTCGGCACACGAGACACTGCTAGCTGTTTATTTTGATGACACCGTCACTAATTTATTGAGATACCCAAAGCGATTGTTATCGTTGAGCGGCCTAAAGGTAGATGGGCGCAGCACTTGTACGCTCCTAAGCTCATTCTGTTCCACTCCTCTCCATGACGCAACCCTTTCCATAGGGGGCAAGCAGCGAACACCCAACACTGTAAAATGTCACACTGCACGGAGGAGCACACCGTCCATTCACATTAGATCCTAACCTCTCACATCATGCTCCCCCGTTTGTTCATCACCTTCCCCTTGCTGATCTTCGTCTTCTGCGCCTCACTCACCAGCTCAGCAATAAGCCCATTATACGTCTCCGAGTCCTGCTGGAGCGCATCGCGAGTCTGGAGCAGGTGGGTAAGCAAGCCAGAGGTGTTGACTGTCTGTGCGCGCAGCTCGGCAAGGTGGCGCTCAAGGGCCGCGAGCGGGAGGAGGGGAAGCGTATCTGGATTTATGACATTTCGTTAGCTTGCATGTAAGGCCTGTAAGGGGTGAACCGGAGGAGATACTTACCGGGATCAATCTCAAGGAGTTCCGCAACTTTGCTCTCCTCGAGCTGAGGTTTCGGCCCGAGGCCAAGCTCGGCAATAGTGTTTGGTCTTGCCGTATGCACGGGCGTGCCCGTTCGCGAGTTGTTCGTTGAGGCGGTACTATTTGAGTTTTTGACGGGTTGCGGGGCATTGCGTGCACCAGGGGGCGCAGACATTGGCCGAGTAGTGATCTGCAAAGGGGGGAGCGCCTTGCTGGCGGCGTGTGGTAGAATCTCGTCCAGGTTAACGGGGATGCCAAGAGAAATGAGATGCTGCTGACGGATGCGCGAACGCGTCCAGTTTGGCGGTTTCATCGGTGGAGGGGAATGAAATAATGCGTTGTAAAGATCACGACTGAGGCGGGTGCAGTGATCAGAGAGGGCGGGTTGTGGGCACCTCGCGAGGTAGATAGACCATACCTTTCGGCCGTTACGAGTATTTGACTTATACCCTCCACCTCCCGGACATCATCTGCAGTCGTGAATTGTGATACATCAGTCTTCCATACAGGCTCGAGTAGCTCGTCTAGCTGCGCTTGTAGTCCTGCTCTTGACGGAAATGGATCCAGTCGTAATGGCTCCCACTCCTGCGGCAGCGGGCTCATGATTGGCACTTCTTGCCCAAACCCTGCGTCATCAAAGTCTCCAGGTGCCCCATCACCAAAGTCACCAAAATCACCAAAGTCGTCGTCCATCGCATCAGAAGGCGCTGTGCGCGCAGTGCCGAAATCATCGAAATCATCGTCACCCTGCTGAGATGAGGATGTGGACGAAGGAAAGCCCGAGTCGACTGGAGGTGGGACAAGTGTGAGTGGGACTGGATTGGGCGATGGGGCCCCCCAAGGCGACGAGAACGCGAAATCGTCGTCCATTTGAAGGAGTTCAGGTTAGGACACTGCAAGCAAGTAATTGACAGGAGGCAGCGGTGGCTGTGTCAGTCAAGCTTTCTGTCGTTCGAACTGCCATGTCGTTGGAGGAGCACAAATACTTGTTCGCTTCGCTGGCTGATAAGAAACCAAAAACTGCGCGCAAGGTCCACATTCGAAGGCTTTCCGACCTACTTCAACTCAGTCTGCAGAGAAATGATCTCCCTCGCGCCAAACGTGCATGGGCGATTCTGGCACGTTGCAAAGAGATAGACTGGAAAACAATGTGGACTACTGGGGTGCAGGTGTTGGGAAGTGCCTCTGGTGACTCTGATACTCTCAGAATCGACTTCCTGCGCTCTATGATGACCCAATATCCAGAAGACGTAAGCCCCAAAATACTTGGTCGGCTCCAAGGACAGAATAGCTAAAGAATCCTGGGTGCAGTGCGAATCAATCCTGCAGGAGCTCATTTTCCGTCTCGTCATGGCTGGGCAATATATAGAAGCAAGTGAAAAACTGGACTTGTACGTATATGTATCGCCCACCAACTCTTTTTGAGATGAGTTCAACCTGACGCGAGCAGGTATCTCCCTTCGTTCCCATACCAAGACAATCCCATTCTGCATATATACGCGGGTCTATTGCGCGTCTATGCAGCTCAGCCTCAGGAAGATCATCCAAATGAAGGTAGGATAATGTAACTGCACAACTTTGTGTGTTGTAGTCTGACATTGCATGCAGCTCCCGTCTCCTTCGACACAATATCACTCCGTGACGCCCAATCGCACTTCGAGCGAGCTAGGGCTCTTGACGTAGACAACATCGTCGCCAATGCCTTCTTAGCTAAAATTCCCATTTTGATGAACAGTCAGCAAACAATAGTAGATCCTGACTCGGATGAGGGTGACCCGGCGCTTATTGCGAGATCAACTAGTCCCCCGCAAAAACGCGCGCGCACTGAACTCCCCGCATAGGTACATAATCATTCGGCACTAGGTACGGACATCGCATACGACGTGATCAATCGGAATCAGAGTCCATGTCTATAGTGGGCATATCTTCCTCCTCTTCGTCTTCGTCCATCGCTGCGATTATCGTCGTTTGTAAAGGTGCCACACTGGTTGAAGGGGCTAGGAAAGCTGCTGGTGGAGGAATGGGATGGTGTGCTGCAGGAAGAAGATCATGAGGCGTGGATATCGGTGCGGGTGTTGCCGGAGCAACTTTTGGTTGGACTGCGGTGACTGCGTCTGTGTTTGAAGAAATTATCGAAGGGGCGGCGGCTGGTATCACATGTACTGCTGTCGCGGACGGCATAGGCAAATGCTCGGACTCTACTGTTACTGCCTGATGCGATTCGGCAACGCTTAGGCCCAGCGCATCTCGTACAGCGACCTCTTCGTGGCTCTCCTCTGCACGGAACAGGGACAGGGCCTCAACATGCGGCAGCGAGCGCACTAACGGCGGTACGCGGGGATGTAATAAAAGTTCGAGACTGCGGTGGACCTCTTTCGCCGATAAAAACGCCTATAATGATATGAGTTACAGACCACACGCATCAAGAACCAGGCGCTTACGCGTTCACTCCCATTCCCTTCGACCCCGCCTCCAAGCTGTATAACGAGCCCCAAGCTCTTGCTCATCGTGCTCGTTGTGCCCAACCCGAGCTCCGCGCTCAAGGTATGCACCACCGCCAGCGCGTGCCCGTGCACACGCGGGTCCAGTGCGAGTGCGGTAGGCGCCATTTGCGGCAAAGTGAGCAGAAGTGAGAGGAGCACACGCGAGGTGATAGAGTGCACGGCGGGAGTGATGTGCGGGGAACGTAACACGAGCCGAAGGGCTATCGCAAAACAAGCATGATTAGTGCCACTCCTTAGTAGAATATAATGTAAGTGAAATATGCGTACCTTCCAAAGCAGCGATTATGACCTCCCCCTCCTCTTCGCTTGCACATATCACTTCACGGGTAACCTTGAAGACCTCGTCACCCTCGTATCCCCGTACACGCTTCTTGCCTTTCCCGCCCTTCCCTATTGCGCCTCCGTCAGCAGGTGGCGCCTCGGACTGCGGTGCGAGTAGGCATGTGAGTGAAGCCAGCAGTGCTTTGGTGAGGCGTGTAGGGAGAAGCCCGGCATGTGGAAGGTGGCAGAATGTGAGTAGGTTGGTAGTTGCACGGAGAAATGGCAGTCGGCTGGCGCTGCTTGAGATGGTGTTAGGTGTCAGGTGAGGTGGAACCAGAGGACAGGAACGCGTACGCGACGAGGGGCTGCTCAAGATGATATATCAAATAGCTAAGCATGCGTGTCTGCGCGGGTGTTATGTGATGTCTAGTCCTGTAATTTAATTTTTCTTTAACAATGCATGGATGAGTGCAGTGTTGTAGATGAGAACTCACGACTTAACGAGGCAGGTTAGGAGGTCGCACGCGCATTTCCAAATAAATGGCAAGGCTGCTATCTCCATAGCATGTAATGATTGATCCACGTGTCCTTCAACCTGCTCATTTTTTAGACTGATTTTAAGCAGAAATAGCCACGATGAGTCTCGTACCTGCTCCTCGGCCGTGGCACTCAAGAGTTCCATCGTGAACCGGACGAGTGAGCCCAATGGTATTTGTACAGGTCTATGCGTTATCGATCTAACAAAGTACACGGTTAATGGGAGGCTGCTCTAGAATCCAGGCGGATTTACCTGAGGAGGTCGCAAATAATGATTACGCCACATCGCAAGCGGTCGATGTTTAGCGGTATCCATGTGACGGGATCTTCAGTGTATCGCACTGCACTTCGACCTTTCGAAGGGTTAATTAATGCAGCGCAAGATAGAGTTGTAGAAAGCATCACCCTCGATAGGGAAAGTGGTGCGCAAATTGGAGAAAGCACTCCTCGAAAATGTTAACGTATCGTCAAGCGACTTTCGCCAAA
>JACXVL010000015.1:365349-381259 GCA_014898675.1 Athelia sp. TMB
TAATTAATGCAGCGCAAGATAGAGTTGTAGAAAGCATCACCCTCGATAGGGAAAGTGGTGCGCAAATTGGAGAAAGCACTCCTCGAAAATGTTAACGTATCGTCAAGCGACTTTCGCCAAATATTGCTTGCGCCGACCTTTCCACCAGTACAATGTAGGAGAGTGTACAACTGTGAAGCGGCACTGACGATTTCCGCGTCAGAAGGATTTGGTGCTGAGCCATTCAAGAATTTCAGACAGAGAGAATGTAAAGCCGTGTGCTGTGCACGGTGCAGGGTAGGATAGAGTGGTATCAATTTCGCTATAACCAAAAGCGATGCTAGCTGATAGATAAAATGAATATAAAGCACCTTCGTGAGCTGTGAAGACTCACTTTAACCTCACGATCGTTGTGCTTTTCGGCTAAATATATTAATGCGGCAGTGAATTTGGGCACATTAGGCGTCGAGATTTGACGCTGGAATTCTGGAACGTCTGTGGCCCCGCTAAAGATCTGGCTCAAAAGCCTCATGGAGGCTTTGAGTGTCGGGGCAGGCTCGCTTCTCTGCTGAATGTTAGGACAAAGGCGAGACTTCAGATGATCGGGCTGACCGAGAGCATAGGCAGCGCAACTGATAGCCAGGTCTGTGCAGACTCGATCATCATAGCCTTGGAGAGTACTGCAGTTTTCTGCGCGATACAAAAGCCTGCCCATCTAGCCCCGGGATCCTTCGAGTGCATCAGTGAACCGACGCGAGTCGTCCATTTTGAAGTATGCGGAGATGGGATAAAAAATTGCGGTTTTAAGGAGGACAGTATGTAGGAGAGGTGAAGAACTGCACTCGTATCCGAGGCGAGATGCAGCTGCAGCAGCGTTTTGAGTGGATCCATGAATGATCGAAAAACGCGCTTCGGACTTCGGAGGTCGACTTTCGATCATCCTGGAAACAGAAGCAAACAATGAAGCACAGCGCAGCATTGCTGTCGTGTTTACGACCGATGTGATATGCCGCCCAGACACGCCCCATTACCGGACAATGTCCTCGATCGAGCTACTAGAGATCAGTTGCAGCTCAAGACGTTTGAGGTGCGCCAAAACCTGCCATCGAAATTCATAGCAGACCTGATATTTGGACAACGCAGGGGAAGTTCGAGGTTAAAGACCTCGTAGGATCTCTATCCGAGAAGCTGATTGCTCAATCAAAAGCTCAAGCAGGTCGTGAGTGCACTACTTAATTACAATGTTCATACCTCAAACGGTGAGCGCGGAATAGCATTTGACCCCAAGCCATTCATCCGGACGTTCGAAGCAGCTGTTGATGAGCTTATGGTCATCCGCAAGGCTGTGCAGGCCAAGGCAGAGCAAAATGAGAAGAGTGTTCGCGTGGCCGAGCGCGAATACTCAAAGAAAATGGCAGATCTCAATAAGGGGTTCGAGGCACGCCTGCTGTTGCGACCTCACTGGCATCCGGGCTGATAAGTGGCTTGCACAGGCAGTGGGCGGATCGTTTGCTGCCATGGAAAGTAAAATGAATGAAGTCGGACGTACTGCTATAAGAATCGGTGAGCTCGATCATTTCCCATTGGCTTTATCTTATACTCAATCTCTGCAGGTGAACAGTTGGAATCCGTGTCAATTGAGAGGCAGAGAGCTCAGGCAGCACATGATCTGATCGACTACTACAATCAATTCTCCCGTGGTGATACCACTAAGCTAGATACTTTGAAAAAAGAGGGCAAGTCCGAAGGACGAAAGCAAGTCGCTATTATCCTGAGGCGGCTAACAACTGTGGCGAAAGAGGTAGACCTTCCGAATGCTGAAAAGGCGAGTACTTGCAATGGTTCGCGTTAACTTCAATGTGCTAATTGGGCTATAATAGACTCGGGAAGCTATCGATAAATATTGCGAGAAGTTCGAAAAGGACATGCTATATCTGTTTGATAAGTGCTACCGAAAGGGTGAACCCAGGCTAATGCATGTACGCCTTTCTTCTGAGTAATCCTGATCGTTGTAGCTCATACACATTCCTAGCACTGTGCACAAACCCTCCTCGATTTCAATGGAGGTGCATCCTGCGTTCAGGTATATGTCAATCAACATGATTTCTTCATCAACAGAGTCAGGGAGACCAATACAGCCAATGATGCTGCCTTGTATGTCTCGTCAATTTTCGTCACTGTAAAATTGCTGATTGTGTGCTCAGATGGGAGGCCCTGCCAAACCCAGACGTTACCCCACCAAAAACTGAGAAAGGGCTGATAGACCTTTTCGTGGAAATTCGATCCACTGTGGGTCAAGAAGCTCAGATTGTCCAAGCAGTATTTCCCAATCCGCCATTTGTCATGCAAGTTTTCCTCCAACGGGTGTTCGCACAATCTGTGAGCATTTCTCATCTTTTCCTATCGCGCACCGCTCACCTTGTCTCTCAAGATACAAGAGTATATGGAGCAGCTGCTTAATCGAGGATCTGCTATATCTGACCTGGCGTACCTCCGCGTGCTACAACTTGTGCACATCCAGGTCTCCCTCCTCGTCGAAGACCTTAAAGCATACGAGCTACCTTCCCTAGCGTCGCGGTCCACACTCAATGTCGCTGAATTCCGGCGCACGCTTGCAGGCAACGCATCAGCCACAGGGCCCACGACCGCAACTTCAATAAGTGCGATGCTCGAAACCGCCATGGAAGAACTCTTTGTGCAGCAGACGGAGGGACAACGATACCTCGAGAGAGAGAGCACTAGTTTAGGACAACTATATGCGGGACTGCTAGCAAATTTCACGAAATATCATGTGCGTTGCCACCCTTGTTCTTCTATCTTGACGAAGCCTTACTGACCTCGCTTGGGTAGGCCCAAAACCAAAAGGGAAAGTCGTCCATGAAATCGTTAATGTTCGACCGCGTCGTAAATCAGCTCAGCGCGGCGGCAGCTACGACATCCACTACAGGAGCTTCAACTACTTCTGCGCAGGCCGCAGCTGCGCTCCTACGTTACGGAGGAATTGGCACAGCTCGAGATCAGGAGGTGGAAGAGCCCATTAAAGAGGAAGAGGGCCTACTGAACGTGCACATCGCGGAGAAGATGCTCAAGTGGCATGCAGAAGCCCTTGGGAGATGTTTGGAACTCAGCCCGTCTGGGGACGTGTGAGTACAGTCAAATGCTACATTCAGGGTATCAACTCACTTCCCCACTTGCTCGATTTAGTGCCAAGAACAGTTTTGCATTACTGCGCGTCCTGGCCGAAGTCATCGGTAGCTCATATGTAGAAACCGCACTAGAGACGTGAGTGAGAGCGTTCACCTTGGCAGCCGATAGCTCAACTCTGTGGCCTGTATAGTGCCCTATCACGTGTGGAATCTGCAGATACCAAAGTGGAACCGAATCTGCAACCTCTCACTGTCTTACGTTCGGCTGATCTCATATGTCACCTATGGCAACAATATGTCAATATGGCTCTTTTCCCACTGGCCAGCTCTTCCGTGACGATACGACGTGAGATGACAGTTTTCAACAACCAGACCGTCAGTAGGATCGAAGGCGCGGCCAATGGCCTTCTACAAAAGACAGCAGATGGTGAGCCATCGATTTGATCACATCCAATTTATGTTGACCACTCTGTTTCAAGTGGTGGTGTTGTGGCTGTCTGGGCAGCTTAGCAAGCAGAAGAAAAACGATTTCAAGCCCCGTAATGATGATCTGTCATTTGCTCGAGTCAACACAGAGCCCTGTGTTGCGTGTTGCGAAACTTTGGAGCGAGTACGTGATGTGGCGAAGCAGAGCTTGGGAGGCAAGAATCTCGAGGTCTTTCTCACAGAGATTGGTGTTGCTTTCCATACGTGAGCACCGGGCAATGTTCATTTACCCTGGCAATCCTAACATGTTATCAAGGCTCCTGCTGGATCACTTGCGAAAATTCCCAGTCAGTGCCACAGGAGGTTTGATGCTTGCAAAGTGAGTTTTCGAAGACACGATTCGATTGATTATCTACTGATGTGGGTCTTTTTCAGGGATCTCAAGTCCTATCAAGACACTGTCAGCTCATTCAGCATTCCTGCCTTGCACGAGCGCTTTGAGTTCATCCGCCAGCTTGGTAACGTATTCCTTGTGCGACCTGAGATTCTAAGCTCGTATATCACCGAAAATTATCTCGGCCGCATCGAATCTTCGTTGCTCAAGCCTTACCTCGCACAGCGCAGTGACTGGGGCCAGTTTGAAAAGGGCTTCAACGACGTTCCAGCCGCAGGTACCGAAGCCGAAAGCCTCACAGTCGATGCCAAGGGTCTCAAGGAAAGGTTTGGCATGGGCAGACTGAGCATGATGATGAAAGAATTAGAGGGGATCAAAATCGGCGAGGGAATATCTATGCCGAGCAATTTTGCAGGCAACTTTTCAATTTCTACGCGAGCATTTCAACACGGACCATAGCTCAGTCAAGGAGTAGGAAATGTTTGTTGTCTTGCACTGTGTGTTAATACCCTTTGCTTTACTGACGCTTGTATTATTGCCGAATACCCAACTTTCTAGCCTATTCGCCCTTGAACATTGGCCGCCTTTTTTCTTTGAATGCCTGCAGTGCCTCAGTCCGATCTTTGGATGTGAGTAATGGTTCGTACGATGCGCGTTCAAAGTCGAGGCCTTATTACAAGAAATCAGGCTAGTAAGGGCGAGTGCAATGTACATTGACGCACCTGGTTCCAGCGGGAGGTCTGAAGCCCGTGAGATAGCCAATTTCGCTGCCCGCAATGCCAGTGGTGCGTTCTTGGCAATTTGCCCTGCCAATGAAAGTGCGCGATCGTATGCCGTATCTCGCTCTTCCGATACGTAGTCCAGCAAACCTTGGGAACCGATTGTTGATTATCGAGCCGGGACAGGCGGCGAGACAGACATACCCAATTCCAAAGCTTCAGCAGCGGTCAACATGCGGGCAGTGTAAATGAGGTCTTTGGCCTTTGATAGGCCGATCAACCTTGCAGCGCGTTGAGTCCCCCCTGCTCCAGGTATAATACCTAGTGAGGTTTCTGGGAGACCTATCTTCGTCACAGTGCTGGCTGCCCCGCGTGCTTTCAGCCCAAGATGTATGCCAAGAGGCTGAAATAGCATTACCTGCTACGCGCAAATCGCAGGCTAAGCTAAGCTCCAGTCCACCCCCAAGTGCGGGGCCTAAGGATGTCACTCGTGAGACAATCTCTGCCAGATGCGGGGTTGGCAAGACCCACCATCAATCGCGGCTATCGTCGGTATGGGCAGGTTCTCCAGTCGGCCCAAAACGGTGCGCAGATCAGAGAGAAACTTTGAGACTTGTGCTTGCGTCATAGTACGTCGCTCTGAGAGATCCGCGCCTGCACAGAAGGACCCGGGCGTGGTAGACTTGACGACGAGGACATTCACGCTGTGTTTTGCTATTGAAGATAATTGAGGCGAAAGACGAGCACAACTGACCTCTTGTCAAAATGCACGTTCTCCAAACACTCTCCGAATTCACGCAAGAGCTGCATCGATATAGCGTTCTTTGTCTGCGGCCGGTTGAGTGCAAGACATGCCACGCCAGGGTGCGAAGCGACGGGCTCAAGAAATGCCTGGCGAGAGTCGGTGGTCAAAAACCTCAATGAGCATAGTCGCGTCACAGGCCTACAACGAATCGCAGAGCGGTTGAAGGTTGCCAATAACATGATGATGATCCAGAGCAAACGGTTTTCGGACTTAGTAGTGCATGGTCCGGCCTAAGAAAATTAGACGCCCATGTGAATGATCGTGATCACGAGGGCAGAAACTTTTTTTGTCCCAGCTCGGTGTGATCGAGATTCCCAGCTTGCACGTCGAGCACGCACCCAACCCGCCACGGGAAGCAGCGTAGCTCTGGCCGAATCATGAATATTTCAAACTCGATCCCGTCAACTGTCTCTAGCATTTCCTTCTCCTTCCTCACTACCGAGGACATCAAGCGAATTTCAGTCAAGCAAATTGTCAATCCTATACTGCTTGATGACTTAAACCGCCCCAATGTTGGAGGGTTGTATGACCCCGCGCTTGGACCTAGTGACAGGTCCGACATGTGAGTTGATGTTTATTCGCCTCAGCGTGCGCGATCTGAAGAGACGTAGATGTGCAACATGCCGCCTCACGTACTTCACCTGCCCAGGTCATTTTGGACACATTGAACTACCGTCGCCGGTGTATCACCCGCTCTTTATGGGGAATATGTTCAATCTTCTACGAGGGACCTGCCTATTCTGTCACCGATTCAAACTTGGACGATCCGTGGTTTGCAAATACATTGCAAAGCTGCGGTTACTTGAGCATGGGCTCCTGGATGCCGCACAAGGAGTGGACGACTTGAAGAGGCAGAGTAAGAAGGGTAAGAGCGATGATGGTGAGGACGATGAGGGAAACGTTGAATCTGCGGATAGCTTCGAGCAGCGGATCAACCTGTACGTCTACGTACATTTATCGCGTGCGTCGAGCAGCAAGAGGGATCACTACAAGGATGGACTGGTCTACCAAGCACGAAAAGATCTTCTTAACGAGTTCCGAAAGGTCTCGCAAGTGAAGAAATGCCAACACGAGGAATGCGGAGCGTATGTCCTAGTGCATATGCGCATTTAAGCCTTTGATCTTATGAACATCTACAGGCATGGATTCACATTTCGCAAGGAAGGGCATACCAAGATCATCGAGTATGAACTCAGCAATAAGCAAAGGGCGAGCCACAATGCTTCAAATTTGAAACGGCCGGATGTTCTGCTATCACAGCTGGCTAATAACGCGTCGGTACAAAAGGTCATTGACGCAGGCTCAGATGTTGATATGTCGGGCTCCGACTCAGAGGGCGAAGGGGACGCGGTAGACTCCGACGAGGACATGGACGAGGAAGCGATCGTCACGACAAAGGAGAACGTGGTTCGAGCCGCTAACGGAAAAGTCAAAGGCATCCGGGGCCGCAATGAGCGGGTCATGTCCGCTGATGAATGTCGTGCCCATTTGCGCCGCCTCTTTGCGAAAGAAGCTGTGATGTGCTCGCTACTCTTCGGGCGGCACGGACCGTTCTCCCCGCTCTCACGAGATAACTTCAGCTTCGCGTCGGCTGACATGTTCTTCCTGGAGGTAATTCCCGTCGCGCCTACGCGCTTCCGACCGCCAGCCAAGCTGGGTGAGACGCTCTTCGAGCATCCGCAAAATGAGCTACTTGCGAAAGTTCTGACGACGTCTTATCGGCTTCGGGATCTGAACGTCGAGTTGCGTGCGGCGTCACAGAAGCATGCAGAGTTTGACGACGTCGCAAGGAAGCTAGTATTTGGCCGCCTGCTTGAGACCCTAGTCCAACTACAGATCGATGTTAACAGTTTCATGGACAGCAGTAAGAATCCTGCTGTTGTTAGGCAGGGGAAGCTCCCTCCTGCTGGCGTCAAGCAAGGCCTCGAAAAGAAAGAGGGCTTGTTTAGGAAGAACATGATGGTATGCTCACCCGCTCCTAAGGCCCATGCAGTGCACTAAAATGTCTGCAGGGAAAACGTGTTAACTACGCAGCACGCTCTGTTATTTCCCCGGATGTCAACATCGAGCCAAATGAGATAGGCATTCCGCCCGTCTTCGCGCGAAAGTTGACCTTCCCAGAACCTGTCACACCTGCAAATTTTCACGAACTACGTCAGAGGGTCATTACGGGACCCAAAGGTTACCCCGGTGCGACAATGGTGGAGTATGAAGATGGCCATCAGCAGTCTCTTGTCAGTATCCTCCTGCATCTTTCTTGGCACCGCTGCTGATGCTTCTCGCATGTGAAGGACAAGCTCACTATTGAACAACGAACGGCTATTGCCAACCAGTTGCTGACTCCGACGGACGGTGGCGCCAGTTCTTCTCGCCAGGGCTTGTACACACGGACACCGTCGGTTAACAAAAAGGTCTATCGCCATCTTAGAGATGGGGACATGCTCATCTTGAATCGACAACCTACGCTGCACAAGCCAAGCATGATGTGCCATAAAGCCCGAGTATTGCAAGGCGAGAAGACTATTCGGATGCATTATGCCAACTGGTACGTCGCACTTATCCAGGACCTTGATCTAAGCTCACTTCCACCTCGTTAGCAACTCATACAATGGTATGCATTGAATGTACCAAATAAACAACATCAAATCTAATTTCTAATACTCGATAGCTGACTTCGACGGCGACGAGATGAACATACACTTCCCTCGTATGTGCACCAATTTTCAAGGTCGCGTCCAGTGCTGAATGGAAATTACAGAAAACCAAGTGGCTCGCGCGGAAGCCTTGTTGATTGCCAACACAGACAACCAGTATCTTGTGCCAACGTCTGGCAAACCGCTAAGGGGCTTGATCCAGGATCACGTCGTGGCCGGTGTTTGGATGACCAGTCAGGATGCTTTTTTCACTCGGGAAGAGTATTTCCAGCTGCTTTACGGAGCCCTGCGTCCAGAAGAAGACTCTCATGAAAGTGGTCGGCTGGTGACATTACCTCCAACGATATGGAAGCCGCGGCCATTATGGACGGGCAAGCAGATTGTGAGACTTGATTCATTGCTTTCCGTTTACAAGCGCCTAAACAATACGAGCTAGATATCGACTGTTCTCAAGAACATCACGCCGAGCAACGCAAAAGGCCTCAATGTCGAATCGACATCTAAAGTCCCTGGACATCTATGGGGAAAGGGGTCGCAAGAGGACAAAGTTATCTTCAGGGACGGAGAGCTTCTTTGTGGAGTGCTCGACAAATCCGCATTTGGTGCAACAGACTATGGTCTTGTACACTCGGTTTACGAACTTTATGGAGCGGATGCTGCCGGTAAATTACTTGGCATTCTTAGCCGGTTATTCACCAAGTTCCTGCAACATCGCGCCTTTACCTGTCGCATGGATGACTTAGCACTTACCCCCGACGGGAACCGACAAAGAGCAGATCTACTTCATCGTGGACGCAAGCTGGGATTGGAGGGTGCCATCGAGAACTTCCCTTCCCTCGAACATACCGCCCAGGCGGACATCTCACGCGAGTTGACATCCTTACTTGAAGATGTGCTTCGGGACGACAGTAAAATGGCCGGGTTGGATGTCACCGTCAAGACGAAGCTTGCCAAGCTCACGAGATCAATTGCCGAAGCTTGTATGCCTGACGGCCTCGTTCGCAAGTTCCCGCACAATCATATGCAAACTATGACCATGTCTGGCGCAAAGGGAAGTGCTGTCAACGCACAGCAGATTTCGTGCGCCTTGGGCCAGCAAGAGCTAGAAGGCCGACGCGTACCTGTCATGGTTAGCGGGAAAACTTTACCCTCTTTCAAACCCCTGGAGACAAAGGCCATAGCTGGTGGCTACATCGGAAGCCGGTTCTTGACAGGGTTGAAACCTCAGGAATTCTACTTCCATTGTATGGCTGGTCGCGAAGGCCTCATCGACACAGCTGTCAAAACGTCACGGTCTGGCTATCTGCAACGGTGCCTCATCAAGCACCTGGAGGGAATTCGGGTGCACTATGACCATACCGTTCGAGGAAGTGACAGCTCGGTATATCAATTCCATTACGGGGGAGATTCGCTGGATGTCACCAAGCAGAAACATTTGTATCAGTTCAAGTTTGCCGTTGAGAACTTCGAATCTTTCGTCAATCGATATCAACCGCGTTCCATCGCCAACGTAGTGGACGACCACACTGCTACGGATTACATGGCAAAAGTCCTCAAAAAATCGGCCGCAAGGCCGGATAAGCACACCTACAGCAAACGAGATGGATATGCGCCACCATTATCGATATACAGCCCCAGTCGATTCCTTGGAAGCACTTCCGAAAAATTTGCAGAGGCGATGAAACAATATATCAAGACCAACCCGGACGAGTTGTTGAAAAGCAAAAACTCCAAGGAATTCACTTATAAATCCAAGGATTCCTTAATTCCTGCGACTCGATTCAAACTACTCATGAACATGAAATACATGCGAAGCTTAGTTGATCCAGGGGAGGCTGTTGGCCTGCTTGCATCACAAGGGTGAGTACTAGTATCGGGGGAGGAAGATATATATATTCATCAGCCACTCTTAGGGTCGGCGAGCCATCGACACAAATGACGCTGAATACTTTCCATTTCGCCGGTGAGTTACCTCAAACCGATAGCCTTCATTCTTTCATTAGCATTCTTTAGGTCATGGTGCTGCCAATGTTACCCTCGGCATTCCGCGGCTTCGAGAAATTGTCATGACAGCCTCGCAAAAACCGAAAACACCATCTATGGCTATGAAAGTCCGCCCAGGGATCTCTGCCGCCGATGTTGACCTGTTTTGCAAGACCGCAAGCCGGCTTGTGCTTTCCCAAGTCGTTGAAAATGTCAAAGTCAAAGAACGCTTGACTGTCAAGGGTGATTCGAGGCGCACAGAATTCACCATTGATATTGCCTTCTTTCCACGAGCGGAATACGAGGCTGAGTACGATGTGCAACCATCACAGATTTTAGCTGTTTTTGGCACCAAATTCCCGCTCATCCTGAAGAAGGAGATTCAGATAGACATGAAGAAGCTCGATGCGGATCTGCGGGCTCAAATTTCTGAACTCGGGAAAGCGAAAACGGTCAAAGATCGAACAAGTACCCGCGGCGGTGAGGAAGGAGATGACGAGGATCCTGGGAGGAACGACGATGGGGACAGCGAAGCGGGAGATGGGGATGCTGATGATTCAAAACATTCCCGCCAAAAGAAAGAACTAACTTCATATGAATCAGACGAAGAAGACGGGGATATTGAGGCATACGATGACAATGCCCTTGAGGCCGAATTTGCAGATGACGCTGTAGGCAGTGACCAAGATGCAGATGAACCGGCGAACGATCTGGATGACCAAGCTGAGAACGTTGCGGATCTCTTCAAAAAGAACCTTCACCACGCCACGACTTTCTCGTTCCGCGAGACGGGCTGCACGATCCAACTAGAGGTGCGAATAAATCTCTAGTAATACGCAAGCTGAGCTCAATCCACCCATAGTTTGGCTCCAATTTCCCCAAGCTGTTGCTTGTTGGCCTTGTCGAACGAACATGCCAAAAAACCATCATTCGCGAAATTCCGGGCATCAAAGATTGTTTCCGCGTTAAAGAAGATTCTAGCGGTAAAGATAAAGGTGTTATTAAAGTATGCACTTGGTCGGATATTTTGGCATTGTACTCACGCTCTGTCCAGCTCACCACCAATGGATCAAACTTCAGTGGCTTGTGGCATTTCTGCAGTGCTGCAGATGAAAGTATCTTGGAGGATGACGACATCTACTCTAATGACATCTATGCCATCTTGAAGACGTACGGAGTGGAGATGGCTCGTGCCGCCATCTTGAGGGAAATTGGGGGCGTGTTTGCTGTATACAAAATTGATGTCGATGGTCGGCACCTAGAACTGATAGCTGATTATATGGTGCGTCTGTTTCTTATGCATTGACTTGCTCCGATGATTAAACACGTGTAGACCTTCGACGGTGGATACAAACCATTCAACCGTATGGGTATTTCATCAAATCCCTCGCCTCTTCTCAAAGCGTCGTACGAGACTACCGCCGCTTTCCTTTCGGATGCAACACTACATGGTGATTTCGACGATTTGACAACACCATCCGGGAATGTTGTTGTGGGGAGGCCTAATTTGACGGGTACAGGGGTTTTCGACATTATAATGCCAATACCGGGTGCTATATAAGGGAGGAAAAGTATTGTACTTTTATGTGTGTGTAATCGTTTGCTTTGCTGCTCTGTATCATCTGCCGAGGTTTCCAGAGAAGGAATGACCCCCAGTACCCTGGCACTGAAAGTCTGTAACATTACTACTACCAGTAGTCCCAGTGACACTGAATCGGCGGCGATCCTGAGGTGCACGTGCTCGCTAGACTCACTCGATCGAGCATTGGCACTTGCTTTCGACGTCCTGCGCCAGAAATGCACTTATTCCTAGGCTCAGATCCCCGCACCCTCTTCTTGGTTACCTCAACACTCGAAGAGTCTCAAGGAAGACCACGACGTGCCCTTGTGTTTCGCGACGCTAACCGTGATCTGGGCGCGAACGCGACCTCGCCCCCGCAGGCAGTTGTTGAATTCTTGCCCAAAGACGAAGTCAACTTGACGAATGCTGTCAGGGTGACTAGTCGTATCGTGAAAGGATGCTTAGGCCTGATCTCAATCGAGAACGGTGCGTGAACAAGCAGTCCATTACTTGCTTTGAGATAATTGATCACGCCTGTGCAGAGATATTCGTGGCAGTGATAACATCTGCCACAGACATTGGGAATACACGCCCAAGTACCTCTACTCCAGAATCAGTAGCCAAAATCCACGAAGTTTCGTTCTACTCCCTGACCTCTTCCACCTGGGACGATCTCGCTTCTGCGGTTGATATCATTCCGTCTCCAGACACAGTCGATCTCATGCTACGTGGTGCGGGACCGAGCCAAGAACCTTATAGTAATCATTATTCCAGCACAGGAAATTCCAATGGCCCACAGCAGGCTGCGCTCGAGCATCCCTGCCTACCGCTCACAAAGATTCTGGGTAGCGGAAACTTCTATTATGCCCTCGAGCCACAGTGGGATCTCAGCACGCGCCTTCCCTTGCGGCTAGACGTCAATAACACGGAGAGAGGTCCTGGCGGGAAGAGAGACATAGGAGCGTTTGACGAAAGATTTGTATGGAACGAGTATATCGTGCGGAGTTTGCTGGATTTTAGAGACCGCCTGGATGTCCATGAGAGAGCAGACTTGGACCGATGCCAATTCATAGTGAGCATAGACTAGCCTTTTTCGCTATGTTTCTGACCTCATATCGCAGATACTTGCTATACAAGGCTACGTCGGTGTATCGACTATGACGTTAGCGTCACCTCCCACAGATGGATCTCCAACAGTAGCAACCCTTTCGCTTATATCTAGGCTGGGCTGGAAACGTGCGGGCACGCGGTTCAACACACGAGGCGTCGATGACGATGGGAACACAGCTAACTTTGTGGAAGTAAGTTTTTCACGATTTACTTTGAAGCCCGCTATAATTTCAAATCGGATAGACCGAGACAATATTCAGCACCGATCAGCATTGCATCAGCTACGTGCAGGTACGAGGAAGCGTTCCGTGTACGTATACTGACCATTTTACCTCATTCTTATTCGCTGATCATTTATAATGGCGACAGTGTTCTGGGAACAACAAGGCCTGCAGACCTTCGGGCAGCGAATTCAAATCACCCGTCCCCAGGCGTCTCAGCCAGCCTTTGAAAGGCATTTTGCTCATTTGACAGACGAGTACGGAGCAGTGCACGCAATCAATCTTCTTGGCACCAAAGAAAACGAAGCCATCTTAACGAGCGCATACGGAAAACATCTCGATGTCGCTAGAGGTATTTGGGGACCTGATCTTGGTATCACGAATTACGACTTTCATGCTGCTGTAAGAGCTGGAGGCCATGACAGTATCGTACGTGACCTAAAGTAGGTTCAATCTTATCAACAGACTTCCACAAACTAAAATGTCATTGAAGCCGAATAGAGAATATCTCAGACAATCAGGATAGGTTCGGGTTCACCATGTGTGACACCAGCTCAGACGAATTGGTCACAGAGCAGAAGGGCGTCTTTCGTACGAATTGCCTTGACTGGTAAGCCTTATCGATCTTTGCCTGTGCATTTGCCTTACATATACTCCGCTTGCCAGCTTGGATCGTACCAATTTTGTGCAAGATATTCTTTCTCGTAGAACTCTGGAGCAGTATCTTATGCTAGTTCGCCGTGAATGGATCCAGTCCGGCGCTCTGTGGACCCACCATCGAGAGCTCTGGGCGGAAAATGGAGACGCACTGAGTAAGATATATGCAGGAACCGGAGCCTTAAACACAAGTTATACTAGAAGCGGGAAGAGAACACTTGGCGGTATGACTCTACCACCTTTCACTTGCCTGAGATCTGACAAGGTCTCTATATAGGTCTACTTAGTGACGCAACGAAAAGTGTCTCGAGGGCTTACATCAATAATTTCCAAGATAAAAGCAAACAAGTTGCGATCGACATGTTTCTGGTACTTACACAATGTTCATACGAAACTGGATCAACTCAGCATGCTATTTAGGGAAACTTGAGCAATCAGCGGCCCGTTAGTATTTTCGACCCTATACACGACTCTGTTGGGGCTGCTTTGGAGCAACGGTTGGTCAGTCACAAGATATTTCCGGTTTCTTTCTCACTTTTGTGCAGAATATCAGAATATTCGACCACGAGAACATGTTCGCTCTTCCTAGGAACGTGGAACTTAAACGGAAAAGTCTGACATTTCATTTTGCCTCCAAAGTACAGAGTCTGATATTCTATACAGCCTCCTTCTGAATCTTTACTACCCTGGTTATTTCCTCGTCCAAGTACGTAGTTTTCTAATTTGCATTGATCCTTGCTGATAATCGCCCATAGCGATGCCCGAGTGAGTCAGGATCACTCTTGAAGCGATCCTCGAGTTAATTTTGCTAGTCCGGACATTCTTGTAATTGGTTTTCAAGAAATTGTCCCCCTCACTGCGCAGCAGATCGTGCAGACGGATCCAGAAAAACGGTGTTTATTTCTGCTCAACGGACTTTGCACATAGCTTACAATTATTTGTACAGGAGAGTCTGGGAAAATCGGATAATGGACACGCTCGACCGTCGGCCGAATAAAAAGTGTGACTACGTGCTTCTACGAAGTGAACAGGTACTATCCTCGCCGCATTGACGCTCATACCGATTTGACATGTATTTAGCTTGTAGGCACGGCTTTGCTCGTACTTACCAAGAGCGAGCTAACGCCCGTCATTCGTAATGTCGAGGCCGCGACGCGCAAGGTATCCCATGATTAACTTAAATATTGCATATTATTCTAATGACTCAGAATAGACGGGCTTGCGTGGCATGTCTGGCAACAAAGGAGCGGTTGGGATCAGGCTGGAATACTTTGACACCAGCTTCTGTTTCTTGACAGCCCACCTTGCTGCAGGCCATCTGAATGTCGAAGAACGCAACGCAGACTATCGTACCATCGTTAACGGTCTGCATTTCTTGCGTGGCAAGTCAATCGCAAGTCACCAGCAAGTCCCATTTCAAAACATATGCTATCAATGCTCACAAATTTGGTCAGGAATATATTTTGGGTGGCAGATACCAATTACCGCATTGATTTGGACAATGATTCTGTCCGAGATCTTGCTTGCTCCGATAGTTTTGAATCTTTAGTTGCTGCTGACCAGGTTCGCCTTTACGCAGATTAATGGGGGGCGTCACAATACTGACAGTCCGATGCCAGCTGAAACGGGCCATGGATGTAAGAGCAGTATTTGAAGGGTTCGAAGAAGGCCCTTTACTATTCCGACCCACGTACAAGTATGATGTTGGCACGGACGACTACGACACAGGCGAGAAATTGCGGATACCAGCGTGGACAGGTGTTTGCCTTCTCGCCTGAAGTACGACCACACTAATGGAATGCATCCAGACCGTATACTGTACCGTGGGTACAACTTAGATCTGTCCGTATATTCGAGATCCGAGTTGAAAGGATCAGATCACCGTCCTGGTGAGTGTCCTATTCATGTGTGATGAGGTTCGTTGACCAACTCGCCCAGTGTTTGCTCTAATGAGAGCAGAAGTTCGGATCATTGATCCACTAAAGAAAGCCAATCTTTCTAGAATGCTTCTGGAAAGTGTAACGTCGACGGCACCTGGAGAGCGATTAGACGAGAAGCTTGCTGCATTGGCCTTGCCAGCGGACTTCGTTGAATGTGCGACTTTCTTGTTGATCGTGCAGCATGAGACGATTTTTAATGTTTCCGTGTGAAGTGCCCCCGCCTAGTTCAGATGAGACAGCATGGTGGGATAAACCGGGTCTGTGTTCCAATGTTTATAAAACATATTTAAATACTTATGCTGTTTTCAGATCATC